>JACBWW010000023.1:7345896-7364017 GCA_020086605.1 Lanius collurio | reverse complement strand
AAGACAGAAAATCCAAAGGTGCCAAGGACAGAGCAACAGGAAGAGAGGGTGCAGAATAATTATTTGGATGCAGGAATAACTTATCCAAGTCCCTGAAGTGTAAGAGGGGTTTATCCCGTAAGGGGGACTTTTTACTCCAAGCAGACCAGCCAGGCAAGCTAATAAAAATTAACCCCCTCAAGTCAAAGTTCACTTTAATGCTGCAGCTGCAGAATTCCTGAAGCCAGCACACAGGTAGCAGCTGGAAGATGCAGACAAACTGCCCCATTTTAGAGAGACTGGGTGGATTAAGCCAACAGTGCAAACATCCCCAGTATCATTTATGAATAAACATCCACACAGGATACATCCCACAGGTTAACAGAAGGATGTAGGACCTGAAGATACTCTCCTACACAGCTTCTCAGGAAGGACTGTGGTGTTTAGCCCCAGCTGCTGGATCTGTCTATGTGAGCAGAAATAAAAAAGCATCCTGCTTGTGAGGAGCACTCGAGCCCAGCTGTTAGCCTGGATCAGCCTTGCATTGCAGCACCTGCCCAAAATAGAACTGGGCAACAGGCTTCTGTGCCTTCACTGGCTGCCTCTGGCTCTGCAGCTCTGCAGCTCAGGGAACAGGGAAAAACCCTGAACTCTCAAAGCAAACTGCAGGAACCGGGTCTGTGATGCCAGGAAAGCACGCACTGCTGCTGAGGTTTCAGACATCATGGAAACATCATCCATACAGCCAACATCCCAGTGATTCCCACAAAAAGGAAACATCACTAAATCTGAGTCACTGTTTGCACATGGCATGCTGTTGTGCTGTCCTTACGAAGTCACTGCTCTGATGTTGGATCAAGACACAGCAATGTCCTGTCTGTAACCACAAGAGCTGCAGGGCTTAAACCTCTCAAAAGCACAACAGCTAAGTTTTAACTCAAACTGAGAGAGAGACAGAGCTCACATTTGCCAGGGTTCTGTATTTCCAATACAGGTAAATGCATTTAACTGCAACAGCCAATCTGAGCAGCCAAACAGAGAAATATCCTACAAGGAAAATCATCACATCAAGGTGACAAAGGAAGGCCAAGGAAATGACAAACCCCTTTGACCAAGATGTGAAAAGTGCTTCTGAAAATATTCCACTCCAAATGGCCTCAGGAAAAGCTTTGTAAGAATTGCAGAATGAAATGATCAGAGCTCTCCCTCCCATCCTCCACCTTGAGATGAGAATTAAAACCTCGCTGACACGAGGTACGCTGCCTGCTCAGATCCCAAATGCTGCTATGGTTTGTAATGGCTGATGCCATGTTGGTTTTACATCCCCTTCCCTCCTTTCCAGGGATTCCACTCATCAGCTAAAGTCACCCAAGCTCCCTTTCCCGCCACTCTTCCAACACAGGGGACCTTCCCAAACAGCTCAGTTACCTGGGCAGTCCTGCTATGTAGGTCCAGGAGTCCTTCTGAGGGCTGTAGGTCTCAACTGAAGACAGGGCCCCGTTCTCATTCCTGCCACCAACAGCCACCAGCATGTCAGTGATTGCTCCCAGGTAGAAATCAACTCGTCGCTGTCTCATGGAGGCAACCTGGCAAAGAAAATAACCCGCTGACACCTTCCAGTGTGTGGTAAGCAAGGGACTTAAGGGCTATTCGTGTCTGAAAATGGGGCAGTTGCTCCTCCCCCTTTATTTGGTAAGGAGAGATCCTGGTTTTGACCATTGTATTCATAAAATACTTCTGGTTTTCTGCAGTAGCATACATTTTCAAGTAAGGGGACAGGAAGCATCTAAGAGACATGTTTTTCTATAAACCTTTGTGTTTATAAGGACCTCCTTCCCAAATTCTGCAAGAAACAGATATTGGAGTCACTGGAAACCACAAATGAACCATTTGGGATGACTGATTCACAGAGGAATCCTGATTGGTTCATATGGAAACCTTAACAGGTCCATGTAGGAACCATAACTGGTTCATATAGGAACAACAAGTGGCTGATACAAGAACCCACACGGCCACAGGGTGTCGGGGAAGACTGGGAGTGAAGAGCTTGTTCTAAGGGACATTCAGCACAGAGACATTTGACAATTGTCAGAGACGTTCCTTTTTACATCACACCCATTTTTGATTTATATGTACTGCTGCTTGAGGAAGATGAACCAAGCAATCACCTCTAAAGCCATTCCAGCATCAATCCCAAAAGTAATATAAAGAGTTGCAGGTGGATGCTGATCAGAAATTTTACAGATGAGATGCCCAAATCCCAAGTGAAGCTGAATATCTGCCCCAAACTCTTTTGCTCTTTGTGTAATTTAAGCATTCCCACAAAGGACTTGAGTAGCTGCTTCAACTTAACTAACTCGACTTTCCATTTGGAAGTGCTGCCATGTTGACTATTCTAACAAGCCCTGCCCTTCCACCAGAAAGGAGAAAACACTCTAAACATTAAGGACTTTGAACAGAGAAATAATACAGCTTAAGTCTCACCTTTATCCACTGGTTACAGCGGGGATCATACCTATATAGGAGATTTGATGCCGCATCCCCTCCATTGTCCCGTGAAAAGCTGCCCCCGGCTATGAAGATGAAGCCTCCCAAGACTGCGACACAGTGGTGACTCCGCCGGGCTGGCAGAGGGGTTTCAGCCACCCACTGTCCCTTCCTGGTGTCCAGGAAGCAGGTGTCATCACAGAGCTCCAGGCAGCGCTCCGACACCTCCCCGCCCACGAAGAGCAGCCGCTCCTCGCAGGTGCGCAGGGCCGTGCGCTTGGTCTGCAGCACCGGCTGCGCCGTCACGTTGTTGTGGTAGTTCACTGCCTCCTCTATGAACCCCTCACAGTTGGCTTCCTTGGGCAGCAGCGAGCACACAGCGGGCTTCACTCGATGCAGGAGGTCGCTCTTGGGGATCAAGGGGAAGTGGATGTTGTCCAGCACCTGGTAAGCCTCGTTCTCTCGCTCCGGGTACTGCGTGAGCCACTGCAGGGCGGCCTGCAGCAGGTCGTGCTCACACTCCTGCTGCACGTCGCTGCTGTCCAGGTACTGGCACAGCTTCTGCAAGGAAATGTTCTGCAGGAAGTCCGGGGTGAAGGACAGTGTGCCAAAGTTCTGCAGGATGAAGGAGTCGATGTAGGAGTCAAGGCGCTTCAGGTTGTAGATGGAGGCCAGCTCCTGCAGGTACAGGTAGTTCTCCTCGCTGACTTCGTTCTCCAGGTACTCGCAGCAAAAGTCCACCACCTTCCAGATCTGCAGCAGGTGAGCTGTCTCGAGCACGTAGTCGATATTTCCTCCATCCAGAGACAGTTCACTGCCATACAGGAAATCCACCACGGCCTTGAGACCGATGTAGGAAGCTCCAAAAAGCTCCACCTCCTTCTGGTGGGCCTCTCTCATGCCGATGGTGAACATGGAGTTGAAGTAGTCACTGCACACGGCAAGGAGGTTCCGGTGGGCCGGCACTCTCTGCTCATCCACCACCAGCACAATGTCACAGAAGAGGCCTCGGTGCCTCTGCTCATTCAGGCTCTGCAGAACCAGACTGGAGTGGTCATCCCACCTGTACACCTGGAAAACACACACAGCATCAGGCAGGCGGCACCTCCAGCAGGAGCAGTTCCGGGGTGGAACGTGTCTTCCCACTAAGTGCAGTCATACATAAGCCATAGACAGCTTTTTTGTGTTGCACATTCACATTTCTAATAAATTCTGACATGAAATAGTTGGCAAGCACCACCGTATGAGCCTGAGCTCCTCACCTTCACTTTGAAAGGCCTAAGGAGGCTTTTACTGCTTCCTACTCCTTTTTTTTTAGAATTTACTCCTCCCTCCCCCACAATGCTGCATTGAAACCTCCTCCCTGATGAGTTATACAGGCACAATTTTCTGAAACTCTTCCACTCATTGTCTCAGAGACATCTTGCTGACATTTCCTTTCTTCCTTGTCCCCCAAATGACTCCTTACAGAGCTCTCCCAGCTAAGCTACTCACTGAGCATTTGGAGTGGGAGACACACACGCAGCAGCACTCTGAATTTTCATTCAGCCCATGCATTGTTTGGGTTACAGCTTGCTTGACAGCTACCCCCTCTTAAATCTTTCCAGAACTCTGCATTTCTAAACTTATTAGGGTAAAATCCCTCTCTTTCTTTCCACATTATTCCAGGCACACACACTGCACTCAGAAGTAATAGCTGTTTATTTATGTGCAAAGCCACACATGTGGATAACTGATTCCCAAAAGGCTTCTCCTGCTTCCAGAAGCTGAGGCAGGTTTTGTTTAAATGAATAGGAGTAGATATTTTTCTTTTAAAGGAAAGGGAAAATGCCCTCAGGACACATCCATTAAGTGCCCTTCTGGGATCCCTCTGGTCCACACATTCCAACCACCAGCTCTGGACGTGCCACTGAGCTTTTGAGGCAACCAGCATTTGCCTCTTTTCTCACAGACTCATGTCACCAGCTTTTGGATGAACCAAGATGGAAATGTTTTGTTACCCCTCAAACGTCCTGCAGAACATGAACTGAACACTGCTGGTCAGTCCAGCGTGTGAAGTTTCAGGACCTCCCTCTGGAGGAATTAAATGTGTGATGGCACAGTCAGTTACCTTGTGATGTCTCTTAATAAAAGCCAGGTTAAGGTAAATGCAAATACCAGATACTTTAATTACCAAAGCCAAACCAGGCAGAGCCTGTAAGAACTTGCAAGAGAAGTGAAAAGGGGTGGAATGGAAGCACATCCTTGTATCCTACCTAAGTCAGCTCTGAACAGTCCTGGCTGTCTGGGTCTTGCCCAGACTGCATTCCCAGAGGTGACACCTGAAAAGGTCACACAGGTGACCTGGGGTCTTTTCAAACCTCCCAGACACTCCCCTTCACCCCCAAACTGTTGTTTCTCCTAGAAATCCCAATTACCTGTGGCTCTCCTGGCTTCCCAAGCGGAGAGCACATGACCACAGCAGTCTGGAAGAGCCATCACTGGGGTGGTTAAACTGCCATGGGACCCTCTGTACCCACCTGGATGGAAAAGCTTTGATTTTTAGAGCCAAGGGGGCTTTTTGAGACCCAAATTAACAACAAAATGTGCTGGTCTTAGCGTGACATCCCAGCAGATTCTCTTTATTTCCTTATGTTCTTTCCTAAACAATGGAGCCCAAGCTGCCAAAAATCCTGCTGTTGGAATAGCTCTGAACATTCAAGTGTGCAGAGTTAAACCAATCTAAGGGAAGAGGCTTCAGTAATTAGAACGTTTCTGGGTCAAAACTCTTTAATTTGCCTTATACTCATCATACCTCTGAACTTAAAAAGGGATCTATGGCATAGACAACAAAGTAGCTTCCTCTGAGGAGTTAAAGTGCCAGAGATCTGTAACAGTAAAAAAAAATGGGGTTTAAGGACTGTAAAGCTTTTTAGCTATGTTTTCCTGAGGTTGGGAAAAGCTGATATTGTACAGGAGGCTAAGCAGAAACCAGGGGGTGGAAGAGAGGAGGAGAAGAATAAATATGGCAAAGGATAAACCACACTTTTGAGGCAGCTATAATCAAAGGCAGTTGATGATGGCAGATGAACAGACAAGAAATAACAACTTGCAGCACCCTCTCCTGAATCTGACTCACGGGGGATAGGATTGAACTAAAACCTTGGATTGAACCAAACCCAGCCTCCCTCTCATCCCTAGGAACTGGCTGATCATTTCTCTCTAATATTCCCTAATGCCACCACCACGCATAACGAGATTACACCGGAATATAAGATTTGCCAGAGATCCCTCTCTGCTGAGCTGGATGTTGAGTCAGCAGCGTAATCCTGCCTGCAAACACGCCTGGCAACTCACACTCCTGAAATCCTTGTTGCCATGTGGAACTGCTGCTCCTCCAGGAATCAGGAATGAACCCATTACACACAGCTCTGGGGGCTCTCAGAACACACCAACATATTTCAGCCACTTGGCAAGTTCATTTGTTCAGGGAGCAAGATACAGGAGTGGAGAGCTGCACATTTCAAACCCAAGACTAATTTCACACCGAACTTCAACATCTTTCTCAAGCTATTTATATTCTGTAGAACAGCCTTAGCATTATCCAGTAATTCCAAGTTTAACAGATAGTGACAGCTGCTGTCTAAGCAAGCAGATAAAACAATGCTGTCAAGTTAATTAATTTTTAATGTGATGAATTATCATTACATTCAGACTAAACCATTTAAGTGGCAGACAGGATCAGCATAGAGGGAAAGATTATATTGATAGGGATGCATTTAAAAATTAGGCCTATTTATCTTCCATCAATTGTGTTAGAGCAGAAGTTCAGCTTCTCTTGGATTCAAAGATCTAATTTCTCTCAGACTGTTAATGCAGTTCTGCTGCTCATCAGCGGTGCAAAAGAAAATGAGATCTGGCTCATATCAACTTTGGTAAGACAGCTGAAGGCACTGAGAAGTTTCTCTTTTCCACCCTTTATTTCTAGTATTACGAGGTACTTGGCTCTGCAATTCCTGCAACTACAACACAACAGCAGCTTGCACTGGCATGAAACAAAGTGAACATGATAATTACAGCTGATAGTAACACCTTATAAATCATCCTGAGGACCTGCATAAAGAGCTGCCTGAGATGGATTTCCGTGATTTCACAAATAAAACCAATATATTTGTGCAGGGAGAGATTTGCTACAAAGAAAATTCACCACACAAACCTAAGAGAGTGACCCTGGTTCTGCGAGTTCTCTGAGCCAACCACCGTTTGCAGCATCAAAACTCCCATCTTGTGCAAAACCAGGACTGAATCTAAAGAGTAATCCCAGCTTTGCTTCTGTAACGAGCTGGGATTTTACGAGATGGATCAGTACAAAAAATAAACAGATCACATTTAATGACTGATTTTTTAGTATGGAGAAACTACTGTGCTGCAATGATGTGGGTTTCTAAGTTATGAGTCATGATGAGCAGATGCCCATATGCTGCTGCTTTTTCTTTTTTTTCCTTAATCACTAGGCAGCAACTTCTAAAATACTTGAGCAGGTAAACCACCATTTCCATACCTCTTTTTAAAAACGCAGAATATCCACATTCCCACAAAGCAGTCCACCCAAAGTAGACCCTCTATCCCCGCCAGCCTCATTGTTTCTATCGCGGGATTTTTTTGGTAGGCAACGCAAATCGTACGAACCTTTGAGGATTCACTTATCTTGTGCGGGCGGCAGATCCTGCTCTGCCGAGTTCCCTCCATGACCGCCCGATCCGCAGCACTTCTGCAACAAAGGCACAGGAAGATGTTCAGCAGCTCGCCAGCCCCTCCTGACCGCTCTCACGCATCTTGCGCTGAACAGGGAGCGCAATTCCCGCACCGCCACGTGCTGATCTGCACCTTGGAAATGTCCGAGTTAGAAAAAAATAAATTATTTTTCCCTCCTCGGTGCAGTTCCCCGGTGTTGTCAAAGGTCGGTTGTGTCAACAAGTTGGGCACAGCCCAGCGCCGGTACCGCTCCGGACTCAGCGCTGGGTCCGGGGGAGCGCCGAGCGCTGCCCGGGGCCGGCCGGAGCCCCCCGGCCGCGGTGACCGACCGGCCCCGGCCCCGCGCCCGCCGCTACATCGGCAGCTGGCAGAAAAGCTGGGCGGAAAAAAGCAGGGAAAACAAAGCGGTGACAAATTCCTGGAGGCTGCGGCCGCCCGTCGTCCCGCGCCGGCGGCAGGAAATGCCGGCGGGGCGGGACCGGAGCGGGGCGGGACCGGAGCGGGGCCGGGAGCGGCAGGGGAGGGGCCGGGGCGGGATCCCCCCGCGGGAGAGAACGAGCTCCGGGCCGGGGACGCACGGACAGGACCCATCGGGGCTGTTCCCTGCTCCTGGCCGGGGATGCACCGACAGAACATCCCGGGAGCTCGGGGCCGTTCCCTGCTCCTGGCCGGGGATGCACCGACAGCACATCCCGGGAGCTCGGGGCCGTTCCCTGTTCCCTCCCCCAGATCGGGGGATGCGCGGACAGGACCCATCAGGGCTGTTCCCTGCTCCTGGCCGGGGATGCACCGACAGCACATCCCGGGAGCTCGGGGCCGTTCCCTGTTCCCTCCCCCAGATCGGGGGATGCGCGGACAGGACCCCTTGAGGCTGTTTCTGCCATAGATCAGGGATAGGTCAGGGATGGTGTGGGCAGGGCCCGAGGCGAGGCGGACACGGGTACCCGTGCCAGGGACGCTGGCTGCAGGGAACGCGGTGTGTTTTGTTTGCACAGCAGCGATAAACTGTGCAGTGGGTGCTGGAGGTGCAGCCAGAAACTCCATCACCATCTCTGGCTTACCTGACACACTACCTGACCTCGGAAATGCACCTCCCCAGCGGGGCTTTCCCTCATTCATTACAGCCCAGGAGGCTTAAAATTAATAAACTCCCCTGGTGAGCAGCAGGCTGAAGGTTCCCTGCCTCAGGGGGGAAGTCAGAAGCAAAGACACCACACAGACCCACCAGGTCCAGTTTCAGCACGGTGGTCCCCCCACAACCTTACAAGGGACAAAGCCCCTTGCTAACCCAGCAGCCCTGGGTATCCTCCAGAGGTATTGCCAGGACAGCAGAAGGCTGTGTGTGTGTCCAGGCTCCATCTGCTCTCGCCAAGGACACGTGTCCCAGGGGGTGACAGGGCTGCCGTCGCTGGCAGAGGATGATGTGCACAGTGTGTGACACCAGGGGAGGGTGCCACGGCTGCCTGGTGCCAGCACCTCCACCTGCCCCGGCCTCAGCTGCCCTCCACTGCAGGCAATGGTTCCAGTGCTGGGGCAGCAGCATCCAGCCAGTTCCTTGGACACCCCAGGAAACCAGAGGGGATGATGGGCTTCTACTGATCTATTGATTATTGAGTCCAGAGATGGGAAGTGCTTTTGCCAGCTTTGGTCTCTCCTGTAGCCCTTGTGACCATGAGGACCTAGATAAAGACCCTCGACTGTCTGAGTGAAATCCCACTTTGCTGCCAACCTCAATGCTAACTGTGACCTGAAAAGTGATAACCCCAATGCTAACTGTGATCTGAAAATTCAGAGCAGCCTCTTCCTGAAAGAGAGCATTGTTCTCTCCATTCCCTTCTATGCTCCTACACAGAAGACAGGGATGGAGAAGTAAGACTGGGGACAGACAAAGAGAAATATCAGGAAAAAAGAAAAAAGGAGGGAAGATGGCAAAGAGCCACAGGAACAAGGCACTCGCAGGGGTGTGTTTCAGAATTGAGATAATGCTCCTGGGGGGCCCATGGCTGTGCAGAGCCATCCTGTTTGCTCAGCTCCCTCCAAGTATTCTGAGACCCTTCCTGAACCTCACGGTACAGTCTAGACAGCTGAAGGTCAGTCCAGATTCCCAGGACTTCATGCCTGATGGAGATGGTTTTTTGAGGAGGTCCATAAGTCATCACTTTCTCTTGTGCTTCCTCTCCAAGGACTCCTGTGACCATGACAGGTATTTCTGCTAGGTCAGTGACATCTTCCTGACAGGATGAAAAGCTCCAGATTCTGGAGGTCTCAGAATTGCCATATGAAAAGCAAATCAGAGCTCACCAAAGTCAGAAAAGTAGGTAATATCCTCATTCCACTTACAGCTGGATGAACCTGAGCACAATACTTATCATTTCATGCATCAAAAAAAAAAAAAAAATCCCTGAAAATGTGTGAAAGACAAAGAAGAGAAGCAAAGAGAAGAGGTTTAGTCCTACAAGGAAGGTGTACATTTCTGATGTTTGGATCTGGCACTGAAAAGTGTGAGGCATGAAGTCCGTGAATAACAGAATTCAAATGCTCCAGCCACTGGGTCACAGAGACCTGCACAAGGATGAGGTTCTCTCCTCCTAAGGGGATGACATTGGAGTCACCCACCTCTGCCCTAGGAAACATCAGGAGCTGAGGATCAGGGATTGGAGGGACAAGGACAAGCAGCAGTGTTACAGGTATAAACAGCAGCAAGTGCAAATGGATGATAAATGCAGACTACAAAAAATACATTTATGAGCGGATAATGGTCAGCATAAAGGCTTTTGAAAAATGAAAGTGTTCCTAAAAGCAGTTCAGAAAGAAAATCAATATAAATCCAGAACTCTTAATGTGTGATTATATTACCGTCTGGAGCCTGCAGCCTACAGATACCGAGTGTGATTCACCCAGTGTCCTACACTAGTACCGACTTCAGAAATATTTCCCTGTTCCCTATGACCTCATCGAATCAGAGATGCACTGCAGCAATGCCCGTGTTGGGCCCCGGAGCTCTGGAGCCTCACGTCATCCAGGGACGGGGATGCAGCTGGAAGGAGCTGCCTGCAGGACCGGGGCTGTGTGGCAGCAAAGGGTCCCTGGCAGTCAGTGCCTCGCTCTGGAGATCTTGTCCCTCGAGATGTCTGACAACACTTAGTGAGGTAATGAGGTTCCTACTGCTCAGCCTTCACATGGACAACACTGATGTGAAACAAACAGTGATCATCCCCTGCAAACTTTAAAAGAAACAAAATGTGATACTTTTTATCATGGAATGTAGTTTTTATTAAATTTGCAAACCCAGCCCCACGGGTTTAGGGTAGAAACCCACTAAAATGCCTAAGGACTGGTTTGTAAAACTCCAGTCCTTGGGCACGACATCACCTGGTGCTGTTTATCTCCAGCCGAGTTCTGCAGAGCAGAGACCTGTCTCTATTTCTGCGGGACTGAAGCGCAGCCTTCCAGGCAGCCCTTGCCCGACAGCCCGCATCTCTCCGGGGCGCAGTGACTCGCAGAGATGCGGGAGTGTTCCTGGGCAGCGCTGGGAGCCCGGCAGGGGGAGATCGCTGCATTGGAACGGGGCGAGCCGCTCGCACACAGCCACGGACACGCTCACACAGACACACAGACACACACCGGGACACAGCCGGGCCCCAGCGCCGCGCACCCCGGGCCCAGCAGCGGCTGTCACCGCCCAAAGTCACCCCAGAGCCGCCGTTCGAGGCCGGGGCAGGGCTGGGGCCGGGATGGTTCCCCGCCGCGGGCGATGCTCGGCGCGGCGCTCCCCGCTGCTCCCCGGCCCAGCCCGGAGCCCCCATCCCCGTCCCCCGCTCACCTGCTCCGCTCCGCGCTACCTCCCGTGCTCCCGGCCCGGCCCCCGGCTCCGCCGCGCCGCCGGCGGCTGCTCCATCGCGGGCACCGCCTCTGCCTCCTTCCCCCTGCCGGCCCTCAGCGGCTGCCGAAGCATCGGGGCGCTGCCGACACAGCGGCGGCCGGGAAAAGCATCCCCGCGGCGGGTCCGCGCCGCGCCGGGCCGGGCCGAGCCCCGCGGCCCCCGCGCCCCCGTCCCCGGGCTATTGCATCACCGCGATCCCCCCTCGGGAGGGGCCGGGCAGGGGCAGGCCCAGCAGAGCCATTGGCGGCGGCGGCGGCGGGGGCGGGACGGCCGCGGGACGCGGGGCTCGGCTCGGCTCGGCTCGCTCAGCGCGGTGCGGCAGCAGCGGCGGCCGCGGCCCCCCCAGCTCCGCGCCGCTCCGCGCTGCCCCCCTCCCTTTCGCCCCCATGGCCACCAAAATCGACAAGGAGGCGTGCAGGGAGGCGTACAACCTCGTCAGGGACGATGCCACCGAGGTGAACTGGTAGGTGTCCCCCGGCATCCCCCCGGACGGGCAGCGGTGCGCTGGGATTGCCCGTCCTCTCTGCCCGCTCCCCGAAGGGGGACTTCTACAGGCCTTGTCCCCTTCTCCTCTCCCCCTCTTCCGAAAGGATGGGGGGTTTTTTCAGTCTATTGTTCCCCATCTCCTCCTTTCCCTTCCTCAAGACTGTGACTGTTAAATGTATTCTTCGCCTTCCCTTCCCCCATTCCTAAGGGTGACTTTTAAATGTGTTATTCCCTTTCCCCCATCCCGAAAGGTGACTTTTAACTGTATTATTCCCCTTGTCTTTTCCCTCCCCGAAGGGTGACGTTTAAGTACAATGGCTCTACAATCGTCCCTGGAGACCAAGGGGTAGACTATGAAACCTTCAAAAGGAAGTGCACAGGTAAGCTCCGTCTCCGTCGCTTTGGTCCCTTTCCGCCCTTCCTGCTGCCCAGTGCGACGGGGAAAGGATGGGAGGAAACTTGGGGGGACTGGGATTAGTGCTGATGCTTCCCCGTGCCTGCCCTGTCCTGCGGGATCGCCTTTCCAGCTCCACAGAGTGCAACTCCCTCAAGTCCATAGTCCAGCGAGTCCTTTGTCTCACCCTTAGACTTAAGGCCCTTTCGGCTCGTTCTCCCCTCTTTGCACAATCTTTCACTGCTTCTCGGCTATAAACCAGATAAAACCGTGATAAGCAACGGTCGCCTTGTTTGGCAATGCAATTTCAGTGCAAAACCGACTCAATTTTTGTGGCTAGAAAGAAGTGGTCCTGCATCACTGGGAATGAAATACTTCTAAAATTCTTCTGAAAATCATAGCACTACAGTAACTGCAGTTGGAAGGCTTGGTGGGATTTTTTCAGAACGTGAAGCCTGAGCGGAGGGCGGTCATTGCAAAGCTGGGCTCGCACAATACAGCCCTGCGAACAATCGCAGATGCGGCGTTGCACAACCGCAACTGTTGCGGCTCCAGGTTTAAACGTGGCAGCCGATTGTTGAGCTGCCGGCTGCCGAACATTCGGGGCAGGAACAAAGCCTGGGGAAAACGGAAATAAATTGAGGGGTGTTTAACTTCGTCTGGTCGTGACTTTCGATGAGTATCACAAAAGCGGGTTTTGATTTTTATCTCGCTTTTCCTCCTGTTTTGGCCGCTCGTTAACGATGTCACCAAGCGACGTGAGACACAGAGCATTTTTGACTAATACTGGATTATAACAAAGTCTTCCTCGCTCAGCCAGTTACTGCACAATCAAGTGCTACGGTTCTCCTGTGTTTTTAGAACGATGTGTCTGAACTGTGCAGGAATCGTGCCTTGAGCAGTCTCTGCCCTCTCAGGGTGGGGCAGTTCCCGGGGACACCTCCGGCAGTCCCTGGGGCTGTGAGTCCCAGGGCTTGGCTGTGCTTTATTGAGTGGAAGGGGAGAACTTCCAGGAACGTAACTGAGGGCGGGACAGGTCTGATCAATCATGGGAGCAGAGCGTATTTTAGTCCTTGGAAAGGAGCCATGAAATGAGGATGGTTTGGGCTGCCCTGCTACGATGTTGGCAGTGGGGTCTTACCGGGATTAACAAAGCCACTCATTTCCAGCTGCTCTGGAGAACCTGCAGGGAAAATTCTCAAAACTAAAGAAAGGAAAACTCCTGTTGTTGGTGGTGTCAGGAGAGCTGATCACTGCACTGCAGGAACTCCTTCCCACTCTACTCTTTTTAGTGGGCAGCAGAAGGGAAAAAGCAATTACCTGGAATCCAGGAAATCCCAGGGCTCAGCACTTTGGAAGTTCATGGCAGTGATTAATTGTTCCCTTAGGAGGTCAGTGACTTCAGGATCTGAGTGCCACGTTCTCTGTCTCCTCTCCTGGCCAACATAACTGAGCATCCCCGGTGTCTCCAGACACCTGAGGCTTGCAGGGCAGCCTTCCACATTTATTTTTCTCTCCTTGTCTTTATACAGTCTATGTATTTCTTTTTGTCTGAGCTGATTTTCAGTGTTTTGTTCTGGATAGCACCCCCTTAAGAACTTCCTCTCCTCCATTCTGTGGCAAAGGGAACCCTTTCAGAAGTGGCTGAGCAGGCAGAGGGGCTTTGGCAGAGCACGGGCACCGGGCTGGGTAGGATGAAGATAAAAGCTAATGGAGGCACACACTGCCCTCTGGAGCTCGGCCACATTTGTGTTCTTGCCATCGCTGGCATGGGCCAAACCTGTGTTTATAAACAGGGTGTTCAAACCAAGCTGGCCCCAAGACAAAAAAAACAAAAAGGATTTTTCTATTTTTTAGAAATAATCTCGATAAGGGAAGAGTTAAATACAGGGCACTTGTGGGGTAGGCTGTGGGCTATTGTTAGCCTCTGTTGGGGAGCTAAATCCCTTAGAGCTGCTCCATTGCTCCCTTTCCCTGTTCCTTCTTTCCCTTGGCATGCACCTGGTGAGGGCTGTTCCCTGGCAGACCAGGGCCAAGAAACTGTCCTCAAACTCACCTCTGGAGCACAGCTGTTGGAGGCCTGAAAAAACAGGGCAAACTGAGGTGCCTGGTCCTTGGCTGAGAGCTAGAAAGGATCTTCCTCCACCCACGAATTACAGTGCAGCAGTTGGGGAAGGAAGAGATGCAAGTTTTGGAGCCTCCATCTGTGCAGCAAACCTTCACCTGGCCTGCTAGACATAGTCAGGAATCAAACCTTGTGCCAGCAGTGAAGTTGGAGCTTCCCTTCCTGTCTGGGAGAAAGTCAAAGTAAAGTTGGTTGGAATATTTCTACTGAAACAAAGTCAGTAAAGAAGAATAGCAAGGGATGGGAAAAGCTGCAAAATGTTATTCCTTCCTCTTGCTACATCTCTTTCCTCCTGATCTCTTCCATCTCCTTTTACATTTCACTGGAGGGGAGAAGAGCTGCTATCAATGCAAACAGCTTCAGAAAACACGATTAAAAACTTTTAAAAACCTTGGTATCAGAATAAACTTCCTTGTTTTGAATTCCTGTTGTGTGAGAAACACTGCCCTGAAAGCCACAAAGTGCTGCAGCTGCCTCTGGTAGAAGCTGACCATCATTTGGTGCTTGAAGGTGAGAGTGGGAGCTGGGATTGAAAATCTCAGGGTGCAAAGAGTCCCCGTCAGAGCTCGTCCTGCTCTGCTTCCTGCACCCGCCATTTCAGCGCCGTTCTGACCTGCAAACATCCAAGTCCCCCTTTCTTTAAGAGCCATTCTTACTGAAAGCACCTTCGTGCACATTGCTCCCCTCCTGGGCATTGGGTGGCAGCAGGGCCAGGGTCACTGAGTGCTCATCCCTGTGGCTCTGGGACCAGCAAGGGCTTTTGTACCACTTTGGAAGACATTTGCCTGTGGTGGATGTCCTGCCCTGTGCAGTGGCAGAGGCTGGAGGGGCTGGAAGAGGCTGTTGGTAACAGGGCTGTATTTTTGCTTTTTTCCCTCATCCATAACCCTTTCCATGCCCAGCCCATCACTGACTCTGCAAACCTCCTTGGTTGCGGACAAAGAGAAAGGAGACAAACTGAAATAGTTTCTTTTAGAGGAAGTAGCAGTTGAGGGAGGCCGTGTGGGAAACCAGCTCTGCACACCTCCAGCCCTGCTCTGGGGCTGCTGGGGGAGCACACATCACAGAGGTGCTGAGCTGGGGCAGTGAGGCCCATGCCCTGAGCCAGGAGCTGCTGCTGTCCCTGCTCTGGGGTCACTCCTCCACTGCTCTGCTCTCAGATACGTCCCACATCAGACCTGCATCTGACAGACCCTGCCGTGGGGGCCTTTTCTCCCTAAGCTCTACACTAAGCTTTGGGTAGGAGCAGAGAAGTTTAACAAACAGCATCCTTAAACTACCAGAGTTTCCCATCCCCCTGTTTGGAGACAGCAACTGCCACTCTTAAAGGAAGGAAACATGGAAAAAAGAGCTTCCTCAGTGCCCTTTGGTTCAGGGTCCTGGGGTGATGCTGCAACACAGCCTGAGCCCTGGACTTCTGCATGTCAGTCACTGTTGTGCTGGTGCTGTCAAGGTCTGTGTGTCACAACTCAAACACTGGCTGAGAGGCAGCAGACCCTGCTTTAGAGCCAGGCACTCATCTCTGTCCTCCAGAGACCAGCCCCACATGTGTGAGCACCTCTCCTCCAGCCTATCCCAAAGTAAAGCCAAAGGGATTGGTTTAAGCCAGTGGCACATCCTTGTGTGATTAGGAGGTGGCTGCTGGTGGCTCTTCCTGTTGCAGCCCTGCCTAATGACCAATGTCCTGCCTGTGCTGGCCTTTGTCTGACCCAAAGAGTCTGGACACCAAAGTCGAGGACACTCATTGTGTCAGGGTCATTAAACACTCCGTGTAGACACCCCCTGTGTCTTCTGGCTGAGGACTGTTTTGGTTGGGTTTAACAGCACAGATTACCTCTGCATTAAACAAGGACTTAATTCAAGGCTTCTGGTCCATTTGACTTCCCAGTTCCAGCTCTTGCCTCTGCAGATGGCCTGCCTCCAGGGGAAGCATTAATTTGGTGGTCAGTGTTATGTGCCATCAGTACACTGTGGAAAAAAGCAGCTGAGCTGGTGCCTTTGAAGCCAGAAACAGATAAGACTTGAAAGTTGTTGTATGGAAGGATGTGAAAGTTCTTAGGTTTGTTTTTTTATTTTCATATTTTTAATTTCAAAGTCTTATAACTGGTGATGCTGTTACTGAGAAGAGTGGAATGAGTTACAACGGAAATGACATCCTGGGAAACTTTTTTGTGTGCCAGTGGTACCTGACTGCCCTGGACAGTCTGCCCTGCCTCAGTGTCTGTGTTAGGAAGCAGCAGAACATCACAATGGCTCAGTCTGTGGTTTAATTTCATTTTTTTTAGTGTGTATTCTGCCACTAAGCAGTAGAGTGGTCAGAAGACTGGATTTCCACCTCCTCCCCTCCATACCATATGTGAACAGCTGTTTTCAATGCATCTCTGACAAAAGAAATAATGAGCCTTTTATTTGGAAAGCCCCAGTCCAGATAAATAATTGCAATGACAGCATGAAATGGGATAGTTATTCATGTGTCTGAAAAGATCAGACCAAAACCACACTGGGCATTCAGCAGCAGGAAGAACAGAAAATCTTTGGTCTGAAATAAATACCCTATAAAATCATTTGGGGTTGACAGAAAATATTAGAAAATAGAAATAGAATCATCTCCTAATAAAAATACAGGGGTTTTTGTGATTTAGATCAATTGTCCCATAAAGCCTGAACAGCACATTAAAAAAGTAGCTGTGAGTTGAGAGATCACCAAGGTTACATTGGCACCTCAGGTTGTAGGAAAGATTTGTAAAAACACACGAGGACATATAATGAGATAGGTGCTTATCTGCATTTGGCTGCATCTTAAGTTGCTAAAATGGGCCTTGTAAATCACTCTCCTACTGCTTTTGTTTTTCCTCTTCCATCTTTGTCTCTCCTGCTTTCCCTTACTGGCTATTTAAAGGAAGACCTGGGGCCATGAGTGGCTTATGGAATTTGTCACCGTGCCCCTGTGCCCTCCCTGCCTGTGTGAACGTGCTCCTGGAAGGGTCACAGCCACCTCCTGGCTGCCAGCTGGAGCCCAGGCTTAGCCTGGCCCTGGCTCTGCACAGGGCGTGGGCTTAGGGAATATTCTCACTGATTTTTGTGGGAATAACTCATCAGGTCAAGGTCTGCAGTGATGGTAACTCTTTGGTTTTGTGATGTTTGATTAAAATGTCATGTCTGTGGGTCTGCCATCTCGTGGGAGGCACAGGAGCAGGGAAAGAAGAGCTCTGTACCTTTTGCCTGCCCTTTGTTTTGGGCCTGTCTGGCCAACCAACACCACCTTCCTTCCTTCAGGGAAGAGCTGGATTTCTGTTGCTCCCACTCTGCCTTCTCAGCAGAGAAACCATGACTGTCACTGGGGTAGCAGCAACCCCCTGGTGACTTCACTGGACCAGAGAAGACCCTGTGGGGTCATTTCCCAGTCCACCTCTGTCCCTGCACTTACATCAGCTGCCCTGAGTTACCTGGAGAAGGTTTGATGCCACAGCAAAGCCCTTGGTGGCCCTGGGGTCAGACACATCTGAGAGGATTTATGAACACCTCGGGGTACAGCGAGGCAGCACTGCACGAGATCTGTGGGCTTAGAACTGGATTTAAGAGGAAAAAACAGTGTAGGAAGAAGTAGGGAACGTTTCTGTGTGCACTTGTAGCCACGTGACCACAGGGCTGACTGAAGAGGTGGAAAATGGACAAATTAATCTAAAATTAATCCAATTGAAGTAAACAAATTCAATCCTCATGGAACCCGTCCTGCACTGTAGTAATTAATTTTTGGACAGAAGATGAAAGCAGGTCAGTCCATCACCTGCCTTGCTGCAGGTGACCTTGATTCAGCAGGCAGGCAGCAGTGTTTGTGTCGTGGTGCATCTCTGGCTTGGCTGTTCAGAGCCCTCAGCCTGAGAGCCTGAGGAGCTGACAGTGTGTTTCTTTCCTGCAGCTATTATCTTTTGCTGATGAGTCACTGCATTTTAATTTAAAACGGGGAGTTTTTCAGTACAGCTGAACCAAAGTGCTTGAGTGGATGTAGAAAAAAGGAAGGATACCATGAAGG
>JACBWW010000023.1:7254313-7345886 GCA_020086605.1 Lanius collurio | reverse complement strand
GAAGGCAGGGATGTTGCTGGGTTTAATCACTTTGTCCCTTTTTGCCTCACAAGGCAGGGATGTTGCTGGGTTTAATCACTTTGTCCCTTTTTGCCTCTGCAGATGATGTGCGATTGTTCGGCTTCGTCCGATTCACCACCGGCGATGCCATGAGCAAGAGAGTCAAGTTTGCCCTCATCACCTGGATTGGAGAGGATGTCAGCGGCCTGCAGAGAGCCAAAACTGGCACTGACAAGACTCTGGTCAAGGAAGTAGTACAGGTAACCTCTTCCTTCTTCTCCTAACCACCAGCTCCCATCGCTGTCCTCTGTACAAACACCAGCAGGAGGGAGAGAGGGGGAAGGATTGGGTCATCCTCCAATTTAGGAGTTAATCCTTTAAAAAGAAGACAGTTTCCTATTGCCTGTCTTCCTCCTAGGAAGGCTTAACATCTGCCCTTTGAGCACTCAGGCATAAAGAAGCACCTTTTGAGCTTAAGGCTGCCTTAGCTATTTCACCAGGAGGGAATTTTCATGCACTCCCCTCCCTGTCACCACTGAGATGTCTCCCATCCCCTTTCTCGATATGGAAATAATACAATATTCAATGATCGAAAGCAGTATTAACTTAAGCAGGTAAAATTAAACAGGAAAATCCACACCCTTGTTTAAACTTCTCTGGAGGCCTTTTGTCTCTGCTCAGGGAATTCTTGGAGCTAATCACCCAGAGTCTGAAGTCCCTATCTACCAATTAACTAACGGCTCTTAATAGCTAACTAGATGTGAACAGGCTTTGTTCGGCCCTGGGCGGAGCAGGGGAAAGAGAAAAGTGGTGAGAAGGAACAACAGCCAAGAGAGAAGTGACTGCAGGGAGGCTGCACAGAACCACAGCTGAAACCTGGCTGTGATGGAGAGGATGCTGATGTTTGGAGTGCTTTTTCTGGAGAAATATTTAAAGCAAGATTAGCTCTTCCAACTAAACATAGAACCGGCTTGCTAGAGCCTGAGAAATGGTCTTGTTTATGCTCTTGGAGAACGGGCTGATGATTAAATTAATCTCCCTCAGTAACTGAGCTCTTGCCTGTGTAAAGAAATCTCCCAACAGGACACTATGAAGGGTAAGAACGAAGTCCCCCTCAACTCATTATAGTTTATATGATACAGAAGATTACATTTAGATAAGAAGAATGAAGAAGATAATACATTTCTGCCCTTCCAGAAGATAAGGTCTGGTGCTAAATGTTTCAGAATGATCACGACTCACAGGGGTCTGTTCTCCAAAGAAAGTTCCAGAATGACACCTGAGAGCTAGGAAAGCAAGTTTCTGCTCTTGGGAAGCAGATTAAACTGTGTAATTGTAGCTGAAGATGAAATTACAGAGTACAAATGAATGACTCTTATATGAGTCACTAAACCCAAGATTTTCTTAAAACTCTATTTAGACAATGTATTCCTGTTGAGTTGAATAGCATTCCTGAGCACTGTGCTCAGATCTGTCCCTCGGGTCTGTTCTATATAATTTGCAATTTCACTTGTTTCATGTTTGATTAGTAGTCTGTACAAGTTAATAATCTGGTGAAGCATTAACCATTCATGGCTGTTACTTAAAAGCTTTCATATTCCAATTAGTCCGTATTAAAATACAAAAACAATACAACTGATGCTCGATACACTTTTACTGAGCAGCCTTGTCTACAAACCCCTGCAAAGCAAGGCTGAATGTCATGGCAATGGTGATCTGCTGTCCAGAAGAAATTATCTTGTCAAATATTTTGAATAACTCTTGATATGCAGCTGAATCCCTCTGAGTGGAGTGAGATAAAAGCAGAACTATTTTCTTCTTTTTATGCCTGTGACCTTGCAGATAATCTGTCAAAACAAACAAGGATGAGAAAGTCCAACTGAAATTTAATGGAGGGAATTTATCCCTGAGCTATTTCACTTGTAGTAGTTCTCTTGACCTTCAGGTGCATTCTCAGTCTTCAGTTTTTGTACTGAGATTATTTGAGATGTGAATTATACATTAAAAAAACCCTTTTTTTTTGGTAATGGTAAACTACAAATGTGAGTCAGTGTTGGTTCATAATTTGGAATAAGGAGTACCCTAAGGTGGGAGTTTTTTGGTCTGCAGACCCTGAAGGGGATGTAGGTGCAGTTGGCTCTGTGCAGGGCCCGCAGGTGCCCTCACCCTGGGGAAGGGTGGCACAAGGAGGCTTTTTGTACAGCTTTGATTTCATGACCTACACAAGGGATTCCAGAAGAGCAGCTCTTCACTCTGAGAAGCCCTCAGCAAAACCTGAAGGGCCCTCACTATCTTGTACTATTTGCCAAAGCAACTGTGGGTCTTTATCAGAGTGGGAGGGGATTCCTGTTTTCTGTCCCGTGCTGTGCTGGTGAGCTGGGGCTGAGCTGTGCTCAGAGCTGAGCAAACACCAATAAAGGCTGTTCCTGTGAGACAGTGAAAGCCAGCTCAGCCCTCCTGCCAGCACACCCCACCACGGGGCAGCCCTGGGTTAAAGAGTGTTCCTACACAGGGATCATTATGGGCTCCTTGAAGCACCTGCCATGAGGAAAACAAGGGCTATTAACTGGTGAAGAGCAGATTATGGGCTGTGCACAGACATGGACTGTTACAAAGCAGAGAGAGGAACTGGGCTGCCCTGGCTTTTGTATTCCTGCCTTGGAGGGGGGAGCAGGTGCTGTGAAATCCCTAAGGAGGTGGCTTGAGAAGCAGTGCTGGTAGTAAGTGCAGGAGGTTGCCAGAGAATCTCTCAGGAAGAAAGGACAATTGATTTTTAGCTGTAATAACTGTAAAATGACAGGGATGGATCTCATCTGCTGCAAATAGCTGTTGTTCTTCTGATCTGTGCTAGATGAGAGCCAGCTCTTCTGGCCCTATTTGGACCTATTCTTATTACCTCTTTAATGTTGTTGGAAAATGGGTTTTGAGTTTATTGTATTTCTTTTGGATTGTAGAAAAATGCATTTAAGGAACTATCAGGAGCTTTTTTTTTCCCCACAGCCATTTATTTTTCCATCCTTTCCTCCTTAACTCAGCTGGAAATCTTGGATCAAGCCTTCAGCCTGGTCCAAGTAGTTCAGCTGGGAGCAGATTAGAAGTGAGGCCAGGATGGGGAACAAGTGTTTGTCTTAAGGGTCTGCCTAAGTACTCCTGTGTGAGGCTGCTGTGCAGATGGAGACAGGAGCAGGGGATGTTCCATCTTTTATCCACTGGGCTTCTCTCCATGCCAAGGACACACCTAATGGGGGAAGAAGTGGGAGATCCCAAGATGTTTGGGAGATCATTTCTGGGGTAGAGTCTAAACCTGCCCCTAGAACAATCTAAACAAGTGGGAACTTCATGGCCCAGTGACTTCTGTGAGGCTGCATCTGTTTGGCAGCAGCAGGAGCAGCAGCAGCCGTGTGTCACCCACGCACGGTGACCTGGCAGACGTGCACAGAGAGCCACCCCTGGTGTCCCCTGCACAGCTGCACTCACCAGACCCCACAGCGAGGATGAGCCCAGGCACAGGGCTTGGGGCTCTGGGAGTGGCACCCGGTGCTGGAATGGGATGGTTTTGGTGTCAACACCAAAGAACTGGAAACAAGACTTGGTTTCCCTCTGGGTGTTGCTTCCTCTCTGTGAACTTGTTGCCCTCCATGACTGCATTTCCTAACAGGAGATTTTGACTCTGCCTTAGGCAGCGTTGGGGTCTTTTTCCTGACAGGACTGAATTCATGTCCTGCAGGACTCTCTCAGCAGAGGGATTGCCCAACCTTTGCCAGTTTGTCTGATTTTCCATGGATTTTGACTCTCCTCTGTTTTCATCAGCACTCCTTCCCCCACAAAATCATGTGCTCTGTTATTTCCCTAATTCATATTCAGGGTAAAACAGCTCTGTTTCTGTGAGCAAATATTCGTGGCATTTTATTCATCATTATTGTTGGTGAGGAATTCTTCTGGCTTTTGTGATGTCAACAGCTCTACTGAGTTCCTGCTTTGCAGCTCATAGTCAGATCTTTTTTTGCTCACCTTTCCCTTTTCCTCTGATTCCTCACTGCAGTGCTGGTGTCTCATGAGGGAGCACCCACTGATGGGGTCCCTGTCCCTGATCTCAGGTCAGGTACCACACACAGAGCTCCCTGTACGTGCTTTGGTTTTTTCATATCAGTCCTGACCAGAAGATTAAATATCCAAATTAAACCAGAAGGTTTAATAGCTTTGCTAGAGGCAGTCAGGAAATCAAACTCACAGGGAATGGCTACATCATGGTGGCTTTGAGTCTTACTCATGAGGGTGAGTGAGATCCTGCTGGGAAGGCAAACTAAATTGTCCTTTTTGACTGTTTTTCCTGCTGTGGTTTAGTGTAATGACCATACCAAGTGGGTATGGATTTACAAGAACTCCCAGTCTAGAGAAGAGGGTCAGGATCAGCAGCTTCTCATCTCCCTGTGTCTGACACACAGGCTTGTGACTCTTCCAGTGGGATGAAGCAGAGATAGGGAGAATTTGCAGAGCAGCTGAAATGCAGTTCCCATTACTGAGACAAGTGTTTGCCAGAGGTTTGGACTGGCTTCTCCCAGCGGCTGGAACTGGTCCATGTAAAATTGGCAGGGAGTAGATTTGAAGAGAGGGTTTTTGCTGAGCTTGGAGTCTGACAGCTGAGTGCAGGAGCAGGTTTGCTGTAGGCCTGGGACTCAGACCATGCTGGAAAAGAAACCTGGGAGATGTCACCTGCTCTGTACTGCATCTGCACTGAGGGTGAGATGACCAGTGGATGGGAGTGGCGACGTTAAGCACAGAACTGAGGAGTTTGAACATCAGCAGAAGCTGCTGCAAGCCCCAGTAAAAATAAAATAAGCAAAAAATGGCAAGAAGGTGCTCAGCTACCTGGTACCCTCTGTAGCTGCTGGGAACCCAAGTGTCTGTAGACTATACAAGGATTTTACTCCTGGCTTCAGGCTTCCCAGGCTGGGATTTGCACAGGCCTCTGCAGATCTTGTTTGGTACAATATCTGCACCATACACACCTTCCCTTGGACAATTTAGGGACAGTTCATGGCCCATATGCTAAACATTCAGGGCTTGGAAGAGGAAGAAAATCTACTCCACCCTTTTTTCCCCCCCTTTAAGCTGGCTGGAAGAGAAAGACTGAGCTTTCTGCACAAATTTTGTGCTTCCCAGGGAGGGATGCAGGCTCCCTTTTTTGCTCCTGCATGGTTGGAGCCCTTTCAGTCTGTACCTGGTGTGGAGGTTGGCACAGGGGTGGGGTTGCAAAACTGTGACCCTTTGCTGCTCAGGCACAACGAGGAGCTCGTGCCAGAGAGGTGCATTGGGGAACCAGGGGTGAACCTCAGTATTTCTGTGTCCTGTTCAATGATTCGAGAGGCAAAGCAAAGAGGCTGTGGTCACTGTTGTGAGAGTGATAGAGACAAATGGCATCATTGTTTTTGTTATCTGTAGGCTGCTGGTGACTGGGGTGAAGACAAAGGCTAGAATTCACTGGCAGGGTTTGCTTTGGTTGTAGAAAGGCCGGGGTTGGGGGGAGGAGAAGGGAAAAGGAAGTGGAGGATGTAAAATGAAGACACATGTCAGCAAATCAAGGGCCCAAGCATCAGTTATGTACTGTGCCTTTGGAACTGCACCCTGAACAAAAGCTCGGCCCCAGAGAGCTCAGACAGTAAACTCAGAGTGATGAGGGAGGCTGTGGCTGGAGAAGGTCAAGCAGGATGTTAAAATCAGAAGTTCCAGGCACCAAACTCATCAGAAGCATCTCCTCCCCTCGGGGCCAGGCTTGAGGACGCACTGAGGTGGGTAAGAGCTGGTGTGAAGAACCGAGGAGGACCCTGAGAGAGTGGAATAAAGCAGAGTTATTAATAGCAGTGACCCAGATTGCACTCTGAGGGTACAAATCTGGCACAAGAGGTGGCCCAGGCAGCTAAGAGGATATTTAAGAGTGGCTGGGAGAAGAACCTATCTGTCCACAGCTAGGGGATACTGTTCAATCCTTGCAAGGTCTCTTGGTGGTGTTGATGTAAAATCGTGGCTGGAGGCCACAGATCATCACCCAGGAGTCATCCAGGTAAGTGTCTAATTGAGAAGGCATCTGAGCAATTATATTTACTTTGTGGCACATATGATTAATTGTCCTCTGTTCGGGCATGAGTGCATTTGCAGCTCTAATTTCAGAATCAGCTGGATTCTGCAGAGTGGGCATTGAAAGAAGCCCTCCCCACATTTATAAAATACACCCACTTTTCATGGAATCCCTCTCAGAAATGATTTTATGGGCCTGCCTCTGTTCTCACCAAAGCAGGGCAAGGACTCGCCCTGAAATCAGGTAGTCCTGGATAATCTGCTTCCCGAGGTGAGGAAAAGGATAGAAAAGGAATTGAAAAGGCTAAGCTCAAACCTCACATAGGCAGCGAGCATCAAATAGCTGCAAATCCTTGGGTTGGTCTTAGCAAGAGCTGAGCTTTGCAGAAATCTCACCCTGGAGACCTGGAACTAGGACACTCCTGAGCATGACTGAATCTGATGGTTTGGGCAGTTTGTCTCTTCATTCCCATCTCAGAAAAAAAAAAATAATTTGTTTTTCTCTAAAAAGCACCATCTTTCCCATTTTCCCTGGCAGTGCCTGTGCTGACTGCATGGCCAGGAAACCCAACCACTGCAGGCAGTGGAGCGAATGGTGCCGTGCAGGGCTGTCATTTCTAGGACTTTGTGTGGCTGCCCATCAGCCAGAGCAGAGCACACAAAGCTTCTGGAGCTGCTCGGAGCTTCCTCCTCCGGCAGCGAGGGTTTCCTGCGGTGTGAAACGGCATCAGCCCAGCCCGGGGCCGGCGGGGGCAGGGAGATGTTTTCCTCTGCCTTCCACTTCTCCCACCGCATGAAAGAGGTGCTGAGGCTCTTTCGAGCCGCATCCTCCTCCACCCCCTCCATTACCCGGCTCTGATCCCGAGCTGAGACCCTTGAGACGCTGCCAAATAAAGAGCTCTCCCATGGCTTAAGAGTCTGAAACCAATTAGAGCCCCCCCCCCCGTTCCCGACTGTGCCAGGGCTGCTCCAGTGCCAGGGAGACCCGGACCAGATTCCTGCTGCTCCCCCAAAGCGTTCCCTCCTCCTCTCCTCCTAGACAGCACCCATCACCTTCTGGGGAACTCGCTGCCCAGGGATTCGGGCGTTGCAGATTTCCCGAGACATCACAGCAGGGATGTTGGGATTTAAATTCCTTTTTTCTTTTTTTTTTTTTTGGTGGAGTGCAATGGATGCTGTGTTTGTCATGCTGGCTAAAGCTCTGTGAGGTGGGGGAAGGGAGACTCAGGCAGCGTTCTCAGTTGTGGTTAAGAAGGGGAGGAAAATGCTAAAGCAAGCAGCAAACAGCCTGTTTGCTGAAATGGCTGTGCACACACACGGATGCCGTGCCAGCCCTGCTGGGAGGCAGGAGGGACAAACCCCCGAGGTGCCACCGCTCTGACAAGAGCCCTGAAGGCACCCTGGAATCCCATTCTGCTCCCAGAAAGGTGTCCTGTGCTCACAGCCCCACATCCCAGCACGCTGCCCACGGCTTGCCCGGCTCCCAGGAGCTGCAGAGAGCTCTCGGGCAGGGAGAAAGCTGCCCTGCAGCACACAGCGTGTTCGTGCAGCCTGTCCTCTGAGGTCACTGGGATCACAAAGCACAGGGCAGGGCAGAGCCTGCCAACAGCAGCAGCCCCTGCCTGGGGCAGTGCCTTGGCTTTGGCCACGGTGGGCGTTGGAGGTGAGGGGAGGAGGCAGCAAATCCCCCCTGGAGGGATCTGTTTGCTCCTGGTACCATCCATGGGCTGCTCAGTCTTTGCTGTCCCCTCGGCTGGCAGGGTGGGATAGAAGCGTACTCTGGTGTGGTGCTGATCTTTTTTTAGGAGAAGGGGTCCTAAGAAGGGCACAGGGAGGATCAGTGCCTTGCCCAAGGTTATGCTGAGAGTCAGTGGTGGTCAGGAGGTCAGTAATTTTGCCTGGCTTAGTTCATATTCTACTTAGGAAACGTGGCCTGTGCATCTCCAGGAAGAGCTGCTGCACAGGGCAGGATTGAGTCTTGCAGCCAGTGACTGTGGAAGTAGATCCATTAAATATTTCCAGGTTAAGTGTTGGGTTTTGCCTTCACCAGTCCTGTCTTAACCACAGCTTTTTATTTATCATCCCTGCCACAGATCAGGGTATGGATCCCACAGCCAGGGAAGCTGGATAGCCCATCTTCATTCAGCTACTTTCTCCCTTTCTAACAGGCTTTTCTTTCTCTCTTGCAGAACTTTGCCAAAGAATTTGTGATCAGTGACCACAAAGAGCTGGATGAGGATTACATCAAGAACGAGCTGAAGAAAGCAGGGGGGGCCAATTATGATGCACAGACTGAGTAAAGGCAGGAACCTCCTGGCACCATCACTTGGATCTCCAAGGGAGGGCAAAGGCACAACAAACTAACACACCTGAGAGATGAGGCAACTGAACTCCCCAGCTTTCTGTGGCTGCACCTAAGAACTCCCTTTTTGCATACAGCGGACTTTTATTTTCCATTCTCTCTCATGAAACATTCCTCTCTGGGGCACTGTTTTTCTTTTTTCCCCCTTTTTTTTACTCATAACTCTGTCCATATTCTTGCACCTGTGGAATTTAGGTTTGGCTCTGCTTTGGTCCTGTTCACCACTGTGTTTGTAGAGGCTTGCCACCGTGTCCTTCTTCATGTCTGTGTGTTTTACTTGGGCTCAACCTGGTCTCTGAGGGAAGAGAGTTTTGGGGGAGTTCTGAACATTGATTATTTTAATTTTTGAAAAATTTGTTCTGTTATTCTTGGGAATAACATTATTTGCTGTTGTAGGCTCAGATCAGCTTGAGATGACTTCCCTCAAACGTTGATTAAATCATCTAAGCATAAATGTCCAGCTGAGATGTTATCTAACAGCTTAAACAACAAAGCCAACAAACAAAAAAAATTTCTTTGACTCCTAATAAATGGGAATAAATTTGCCTTAAACATTACTTGACAGTTGCTATGCTCTGTGCTGCATCTCTGTCCCTCCCTCTTAAAAATAAGATCCACCATGATCCTAAAGTGGGTTGTGTTGCTTTTTGGAGGTATCACAGCACAGTAAACTGAGGGGCTTAGAAATGTCTGGACACTTGGTCACTATTTTGTGTACGTTGGTCTCTGGGTTTGTATTTGACTTTCCTAATGCTGGGGCTCAGGAGGTGAAACTGAAATGCATAGAATTCCTTTTTCAATGATGTCTGAAAAAATAGCAGCTGCTGAATCCTTCCCTGCCCTTTCCCCCCCTGGTTATTTTGCAGTTAACCACAACATCTTCAATTCTTTGGGGCCTTTGGCAGTGAACATCCTCCAGCTGGGAACAAGGCATGGAGCTGGGCAGCTCTGCCCCAGCTGGGGTTAAATATTCAACAGCAGAGGCCCAGAGAGAACCTGGGCACAGTTTGGTACCAAACTGTTTGCTTGTGGGGGCTTCTTTGTATGGCTTTTGTTTTCCATCAAAGGTGACTGTCCCCAGAATTAAGTGTTGGGAGGAACTGTGGGGCTTGGGAGTCAGCACTATAAATCCATTACACAAATAAATGTTTTTCAAGAACAGTTCTTGGTGACTCTGTTGTTCTTTTACCTTCCCTGCAACAAGCCCATATTTAGGAGGTTTCTTAATCCTTGGTGTAAAGCTTTGAGCTCCTGCAATCTTGGGGCTATTAGGAGAATTAAACACTGGCTTAGGTGTAAAATGATCCCAGTGCCTGCAGCCCTTGTCTTCTGTCTCTGAGAGGCAGAGGTGACCACAGTGCACCTGACACACTTTTTGTTCAGCAGTTCTACATCTCCATTTCCAGCACCAAAATGCCAAGTGGGAATTGTAATTGGGTCAAAGAGAATTTTGCAGCCATGGAAAATAAATGTAGAGAGGTCAGGAACAGATTTGGGAACAAGAACAGAGCTTTCAGACAAGTTTTGCAGCTTCCTGCACAGGGTTAGATGGGGTGTTACAATTCCTGACCAAACTTCCTAAACCTTGCCCTGAAAGAAGGGAAATGGTTGTTTTTTACTGGACTGACAGCAGGGACAGGCATAACTAATGGGAAGGAGCTTTGCAGAGAGCTTATGATGCTCTGGGGCTTTGCCTGACTTGGCTCAGTGACCACAATAAACTTCTATTTGACAGCCTGTGGCACAAATCTCAGTGTGGTCTCAAAGCCTGACAGCACCATCACAAGAAATTCATCGGCACCAGCTGTGGGGGAGGGCTCAAGAAAGAGCACAGCAGTGGCAAATGAGCTTTCCCAGCCTTCAAAGGCATCTCAGCAAACAAATGGAGCACTTGTGCTGCCCTTGGCAAGCTGTGGCCAGGGGTGGAGGAAGTGGAGGCATCACCCTCTGGTTGCTTTGCTATCCTTTATGCAGTTCTTAGAACATGAAGAATCCCATATTCCCTCTTTGAATCACCTCTGTGGTGTACACAGGAATATCAAGTTTGCAGGCACTAGGTCAGCACTGCATGAGCAACACATGAGAAAAACGAGAAGGAATTACTGATTTGTGCTATCAGGATAAATCCTTACGGAAAGAAAAGCAGCCTAATGAATGAGAATAATAACAGAATCAGTGGGGTTGGGTTTTTTCCAGCCTCAATTTCATCTTCTTGGGCAGGCTACCTGGGGGTACCACCCTGCTGATGTTACAAAGAACTTTGTGGGGAAAAGCTGGGATGAGATGCACGGGAGCACTGCTGCTGCTCTGCCTCTGGCCTCTCTGGGTCAGTGCTGAAAACCCACTGGGGAGTTGTTTGTACAGTCCTGTCCCTCTGACAACGCTGCAACAGCCAAGTTAATCAAGTCCCTGCTTGTCAAACCCTCAAACAGAAGATTATCTTGGTCACAAAGAATGTCCTGGAAACACACCCAGCCCAAGCCGATGAATGCACATCCCAGGGGATGCCTGGGAGTGTTTGGGGCAAAATGTGTTTCCAGAATTAAATGTTCCTTTGCCTGTGTACTCCTCATTCCTGAGGAGTAATCTGAATTAGCCATTAAATGGCTTAGTTTCTAGAATGCTGATAATACTTCAGTATTAGGAATGGTTTTCATTTGCCCAGGAGAGTGACATTATTGGTGTTATGTCAAACCCTTACATTGGGGGTAGGAGCAGCTCAGCTGGTCCAGGGGCTGCACAAGCCTGATGTAACTCACAATCTGTTCTGCAGCCTAAAACTCATCTCTGGGGTCTGCTCCTGCTTGGCTGGAAGAGTATTTACCCCACAGTGTTTGCAGGCATTCTCCTTCTGTGCTTACAATTAATAATGCAAGACACAACTGGCAAAAAGGGAGCAGCAGAAAGACTGGGACACGGAGAGCAAAAGCCCAAGATCAATTATTTGTGGTGCGTTTGGGATCTCACGCTTGGTGTATCACAAAGAGCACAACATAAATTGGAATTTGTCTCTGTTCTGAGACCCCAGGGCAGCTGAGTGGCTGCGAGTGGCTGCTCTGATCACATGCATCAGGGACTCTGCTGTGGGCTGGATTTTCACCCAGAGTGGTGGAGACAAAGAAGGAATGAATAATGTCTGGTATTGCTGTTACACTGTTCATCGGGATTTCCCAGGATGTTTCAGGAAGATCGGAATCATGGAATCATTAGGGCTGGAAAACACCTCCAAGATCATCAAATCAAACCTTCGGCCCAACACGAGCATGTTATCTAAGCCAGAGCACTGAGGGCCATCTCCAGTTGTTCACTGAACAATTCCAGGGATGGTGACTCTGCCACCTCCCTGGGAAGCCCCTTCCAATGCCCGACAATCCTTTCAGTGATGAAATTCTCCCTGAAAATTGTATTTTTACTTCCTGATATAAACCAGACTGCACTGAGGTTCCTCCTGGAGCACAACATCCTCGTTTAGGAGGGGCCTTTCACCATGGAGCTGGAGCAGGAATAGCAGCCCGTGTGTTCCAGGGCCCCACAGCCCTGGAAATTCAGGCTCTGGGTGCGTGCACTGCTCCCCTTATCACAGCACTGCTGATAACGCTGCATCCCGGGATTGATGCTATTGACCATCTGAGACAGGCATTCCATTTTTTTCCACTTTTAGCATATTTTTTATAGAGTCAGGTGCCCTGTTTTGTGCCCATTTAGCATTCAAAGCCTGGCTTTGCCTTACCAGCCCTTTCCTCAGGCTCTGAGGACCTGCTGCTGCCCAGGGGCTCGAGGGCTGTGCTCTGCAGTGTCCCTCGTGTTGTGGCTCAGTGGGGCTGTGCCCTGTGCGGGGACCAGGGCTGGGACACCCTGCTGGGCCTCCCCCAGTGCTGGGACAGTGTCAGCAGCACCAGCAGCGCGCTGGGGGCTGTGTCTGGCAAGGAACAGATGGAAACAGCTCAATGGCTGCTTTATATTTGGCATCGCCGAAGGATTTGCTATCCCTCCCCATTAGGAGTGCGGCAGATCCGATGCAGAATCCAATTTTAGCAGGGAGGAAGCAACAGAGCCGAGAGAAATAGCCTCCAAAAATCTTGCTGATACAGAGTCACGCAGCAGATGAGTTCATTTCAGCCAGCCCTTACTGGGGGGGTTTTGTGCAGCGCAGGCAGATGGTGGAAAGGTGGGGGGTGAAGGGGTGATCCCCCCCGGGATGTGTTTAGGATACCAGGGCAGCCCTCAGGGAGGGAAGGTTTGGTACCCAGGGGCAAAGTCGTGCTTGGAGCGTGGAGAAAACCAGGCTGCTGTGAGTCAGAGCTGCCTGCAACACGTGAGCAGCAAATTCTCACTCGGAGGAGGAAGGGAGACTTTGAAGATGAGAAAATAGCTGAGCCACGCAAGGCTGGCCCCTGGAAACCGCCGGGGTTTTACAGCCGGCTGTCCCCAAGGGTGTGTAATGCCAGATTAGCCCGGGCTTTAAGGAGGCTCTGCTGTGGGGATTCTGGGGGGATCTGATCCCTCCAGCTCGAGATGGTGCAGTGATTTAGCAACAAAGCATCGAGGAGAGGGGTGCGGAGAGGGGTGAAGGGACACGCAGGATATTTGGTGAGATACGGGATGGGACCGGCTCAGTTCGGTGCTTCACCACACGGCACAAACGGGGATGCTGTTTGAAGGCTGTCAGCACAGGGGCTGTAAGCTCAGCTCAGTCAGGGCAGGGGCTGTAAGCTCAGCTCCAGTCAGCACAGGGGCTGTAAGCTCAGTTCCAGTCAGCACAGGGGCTGTAAGCTCAGTTCCAGTAAGCACAGGGGCTGTAAGCTCGGCTCAGTCAGGGCAGGGGCTGTAAACTCAGCTCAGCCAAGGCATGGGCTGTAAGCTCAGCCCCAAGTCAGGGCATGGGCTGTAAGCTCAGCTCCAGTCTCGTTTCCTTGCCCAGATCCTGGCACTGCCTCTTCTACAGAGCAGGGGGAGCTGGAAAAAGAGTCTGGGGGATCTCCCATCGATTTCCCCAGACTGGAACCAAAGCCTTGTGGAAGGGGAATACACCTCTTACCGAGCTATGAAGTGAGATCTCCTCTGCCCCCAAATCCCACACTTTGGGGCCCTCTCTGGTCTATAAGGGTGCAATGTGTCATTGCAGCCCTCAGCTGAAGCTGTGGCTGCCCCTGGATCCCTGCAAGAGTCCAAGGCCAGCATGGATGGGGCTTGGAGCAGCCTGGGACAGTGGAAGGTGTCCCATGGCAGGGGTGAAATGAGATGATCTTTGAGGTCCCTTCCAACCCAAAGCAGTTTGGGATTCTGTGATGTCAGGCTTGGCTTTATGGCCTAGTGAACCAAAGAACCAGGGGAGGTTCAACTGCAGCCTGGGTATGGCTTGGTGGGAATGAGGGCAATAAATGACATTCCCAGCCCACTCAGGCCTTCATCCCTGTTCTCTTCATCTTTCCCAGACATCTGTTTCTGGCCTGGAGTAGCTCACTTTGTTGTCTAACAACGGCTGGTTGATTTGTGTAAGTTTATCTGGGCTGGGAAACAAAGAAAAACCTTCCAAGACATTTCACCTTTCTCCCTCTCTCCACCATCAAAAAATCCAATAAAGTTTTTCATTAACCTTAAGACTTCTTCAGAATGAGAGCAAATTTCCTTGGAAATGCAGCTGAAGGGAACAAACAGCATCTGCTGTGCAAATATTAAATGTGGGCAGGAGATGAATAGACTTATCTCCTTTATCATGATTAGCCACATTTCTGCCTTGTAATTTTCGCCTATCACTCAAAAGAAACTGTAATCAGGATGTAATACATCCTATTGGCAAATTACAGCCATGCAGCTGTTGGAGGCAGCAGCTGAACCCTTCAGCAATTTAAACTAGGTTTTATTACACCAGGGCAAGGCTCCAATAAGTATATTAGTGACATGATTTAAAAATAATAAGAGTTGTATCCTGTCCCACTGAAGTTCATCCCGACGTCAGTTTTCGTGGGAAGAAGTGTTTTGCCAGAACCAGGAATCCCAAAAAAAAGCGTTTTGCCAAAACAAGAGGTCTCAGGGGAGTCCTCAGCAGGGAGAGACTGTGAGAGCAAAGGAGCTGTGGTGAGATCAGCCCTAAGCAAAGGTGTGAACTTCTCACCGGGATTTCTGGGTTACTACGCGCCAAGAAAAGTTTCATGTGAGGAAATTTAGATGAAATCTGACTACAGAATACAGGGCTCAGACAGGATTTAAAGTGTGCTGGGGCAAAGTGTGAATTTTCAGCTCCCTTCCTGAATGTAGCAGCGAAGGGTGTGTTACCATAACAAAGAGCACCAGAAGTGTGTTTAACTTAACAAGTCAATGCTTCAATTTCGCTGAGTTCCAAACCAAAATAAAACCCTTGAGAGCAAAAATCCTGCAAAACTCCCTAAAGTTTTATGCAAAAATTACCGTTTTTTTTTTTTTTTTCAGAAAAAGAACCATAACTCTTGGTCATAAAATAGATTCCTGTCATAAAGTCACAAATTATTCTGTGGGCCATTAGAAACACCTCGCAAGAGCAGAGAGAAGCCCTGTTCTCTTTCCCAGATGCCAAGTGACTCTTGTCTATTTTGCAGCAGCAGGGTTTCAGTGCCCATCTCTGTGTGCCAATATTCCCTGTACTACCCAGACAAGCAGCTGTTTTCCATATCCTCGGGCTGGCTGTCACCAGATACCACCTTCTGTTTGAGAATTATTTGCCTTTTTTTCCCCTATCACTTTTAGCTGGAGTGACAAGGTTGATTAAAAACTTTTCAGGCTGAATCACAAAATTAAAGTCAGAAATCAGCAGTTTCCTTCTCTTTTAAGCTGTTTTTCAGGAAACATCTTGCATCTGGCTGCATCTTCCTTCTAAAACACAAACTTGCTGGAGAACCCAGCTTCTGGATCTCACTGGGTTGATATGGACACAGCTATGGAGTGGTTTGATGGGGAATCTCAGCTCTGATCTGTTCAGAGCAGTCAGCTTTTCTCACATCAGAGCTGTAAATCAGAAATGCTACCACATTTATTATCTTTATCTTCCTCATTTAAGATCTCAAACCTGTCAGATGAAACCATAAATCTTCCCCTTACATCAAGCCTCTTAATATCCCAGTTGATGTTTGTTTCTGAAAACTCTCTGCCAACATTTCATTTTCCTCTCATGCTGACACTTAATGCCTTAAGTGCTTGGAAAGATAAACAGTGGCTTTAAGCAGCACAATCTCATGATCAGTTTATCTGAGGATTATTACACAGGTGCATGGAGGAGTCAGTCATAAATTGAGCACTTTTTGCCCTGGCTGCTGATTTAATTGCAGCAAACGGGGTGGAATATTCTGGGAATCACTGACCTGGGACGTAGAGGAGATTTAACTTACAGTTTTATTCAGTTCAAACCTACTGGGGTGAGGCACCAGGCTGTAACTGGGACTCAGGCTGGGGGTGAGAAGATGAATTTCACTGGGAGCTGAACTGGTGTCTTGCAGCTGAGAACAGCAGGACAGACCATGAATCAGTGGTAAAAGGCTGAAGACAGATTAACTGAAGCAACAAAATAGACTCAAACTTTTTATAAGAGAAAGTGATTAACCTCTGGAAGAAATAAAACAATTGCCTGATTCACCTTTTCACTACAGTGCAAAGCAAGAACTCTCTTCAGTAGGTGCTTGAATGAAACACCAACAGCTGGATTTAACAAATGGGAAATGCAATTGTCCACAGTGCACAGATGATTAGATTTGACCTCAGCTCCCTTATGAACTTTGAGCATCTTCCCTGTCTCAGGCACAACAATACAAGAGAGAATTCAAAGTGTGTTTTCACAGAGCTCAGATGCATTTTCAGTGGCAAGGCAAAAGTGAGCCAGCTCTGCTCCAGTCTGGGCAAACAGCTGGAATAAAAATATCTTAAAGTGTTAGAGGGATCCAAAGGCAAAACTCATCTCTCAGAGCCATAGGAGTCTCAGCCTTAAATAAGGATACACAAACCTTTGTTTGCTGTAGTGCTCTTTTTCCTTTTCAGCCCCATTTTGAATAGATTAAGCTGTCTGAAGTAGGGTTTAGGGCTTATGCCAAATGCTACTTTCAGCATAGCCAGAAAAGCTGAAGTCTTCCAGTGGGAAAAATGTTTTAGAACTGAGGTAGTATTAAATCAAACCAGCACAGGCTCATCCCCTTAAATGTAAACCAGGCAAGAAACCAAGAAAGTTTGATTTTAGTACATGTTGGATTGAAATTTAGAAAAGAGTCTGCAAGATGTGCTGAGAAAGGGCTGTGGCAGAAAGGTAAGAATAAAACAAGGTTTGGAACTGGGCAGTGGCACCCAGCTCTGCCCTCCTGGCACGTTCTGCACCCCAGACAAAGAGCTCAGAACCTGCTTGCACATCACTGAGTGCTCCTCTTGGCACGTGAATAGAAACTGAAAGTCTCTGAAGAGGATAAACAGCAAGAAATGAGAAATCCTTCAGTTAACAGAGGCACAAAGCAGAGCAGCCACTCCAGTGCCTGCAGAGCTGGTGAGGGGTTCTGGTTACACCCCTGCTGCAGACACCATAGACTGGCACCCTGCACTCAGGGCAGGAGGGGACAATGCTCAAAAATGGAAGCAAAAGCAGTGAAATGTTTGCTAAATTTTCTGTCTTTTCCATTCAAGGCTTTAAACCATTCTCAGCAAGCAGAAAGAATGAGAGTGACTTACCCATCCCTTGGGCAGCACACCAGGGCAGGGGAGGAGGTGCTCACTGGTTACTCTGCGTGGCAAATCCTGTGCAAAATCAGAATGAAGAAATATCAAACTAAGGTCAGAAGAGTCCAGTGAGGGCAACTGCCAATTAATTATTGCCCTGGTAATGCAACTATCCCTAATATCAATGCACAGCTCTCAGCTTTCCACTCCACAAGGATATATTTTGGTGAGTTTAAAATCTGCTTAGTGGAGTAAGTCCTGTTCTGCTTTCCCCAGCTTGTGAACACCACACACAGGCCAAAATCCTGCTGGGGTTCAGCTTTATTGGAAATGTAAATCACAACGAACAACAAAACAGCTTTCACTGTAAACTTCCCTTCCAAGCCTAACTGCTCCCAAGGTTGCTCCCTGGTGACACTTCCGTGCCAGTCTGACACTTCTTTCTTTTATTTGGTTGCAACTTGTAAATCTGATCCACAAGAGAGAGGCAGCAATAATCAGATTGTTCCTTTTGGCTGGGTTCAGCATTCGAGCTGAGTACAGCTCTGCCTTCACAAGCAGGTTGTCAGAATTACTAATCAGTTACAACTCTTCTCAAATATACACAAATAATTCTTCCAAATTCATATTTTATGACATTATTTGTACCAACAGATGTCAAGGCAAGAACACACTGGATTGCTTCCTGAAAACTGGTACTGATTTCAGTTTGGGAGTACATTCTCCAAATGAAAAACACTTTAGAGGCGAGAGGATGTTTTCAGAGCAACTCTTTCTGGCATGTCAGACTTTGAAAATAAAGATATGCTTTTCAGTATCCTAAAAAAAATTCCACAAAATTCACACATACTTGGGAAAACAAAAGATCTTCTTGTAAGTGTGTGAAAATCGACCCATTGCTGGAGCAAGGAATTCAAGCTAACAAACAAATCTGCAATGAGGACAGATCATTTGGGGACTTCTTTACTATGTAGATTCTTGGACCATTCATAGCTGTGATTTTTGAAATTCTTTGCTTTTGAAAGGTTCTTTGTCAGTGAAATGTGGTCTAGATGGAGTTGGGGGTTTGGGAGCTGGAATAGAAACAGAGTCATTTCTCATTAAACAGAGCACTTTCCATGTCCTAAGCATGACAGACCAATACAAATCATAGGCCTGAAATTCAGTATTTGAATCCACAGCCAGATCTGCACTTCCAGTCCAGTGCAAGGGAAAGGAGGAAAAGACATCCACAGTTTGTGTTCAGAGCTCACTGGACACTAAGAAGGGACAGAGAACTCCCATTCAGCAGCCTGGTGTACCACGTTGATTGGGGCATGAGATGGATTTGGGGTAAACCACCCTGGAGCCCTGAAAATTCCTGAGGGACAGGAGAGTACCCAGATTCCCCCAGGAAACTCTGGGATTTTCCAGGACAGGAGAACCCTTCCCTGTCTCCTCCCACACTCACAGCTTCCCTTGCATGCAGCAGGTTGCTGCAGTGATTAATTAATGTGCCTCTGCAAATTACTCGGTACAAGGAAATTACAGCAACTCTGCTGGTGTCATCTGAGAGAAGCTCTGTTACCTCAGGACTGAAATTGTACCTCACTCTCCTTTTCTACACAGCAACAGCTTTTTCACTCCACCAGGCTTTCCGGTCCAGATTATGTTTCAACAGTTACAAATGTGGTGTGGTGAAAGCCCCACCAGAGAAAATGTCTCATAAATAGTAATAGGGTGCTGTGTTACCCTCTCACTCTTCCAGGGTGAACAATGACTTCAACAATGAAGTGCAGAAAAAATGATAAAAACCTTTTATTGCAGGTCATCTGCTCCTTCTCTCTGTTCCTGCTGATTAAGCAGAGAGGAAAATAGACTCAGAACTGTGGGGTTTTATTTTTTTATTGTGCATTCATAGTTCTATGTTGGATTCAACAACATGAATTATTACTGAACTACATCTGTTAGAGAACACTGTCCAGGTAAAATCAGCTTCTACTGGCTCCTGTTCAGATGAAATCAATAGGCTTTTTGCCATCATTTTTATAGGCCCAGATATTGCTGTAAAATGTAAGGGTAAAATATTTGGACAGGCAGACCCATATGCTGTGTCTATGCAGACTGGAGCCACAGCTTTTCATCCCCCAGAGAGATGGTGTCCCTAACTCAGTACAAAATGGAAGAATAATTTGATTCAGAAATAACATTATCATTCCTCCACCTCCCCTCACACCAGAAGGTGTGTTTGGTTTCACCATCATAAATCCAAAGCACAGAGCATCAACGATCCATGTGCTGTGCTGGGGAGCTCCCCCTCTGTGCTGGTTAAAAACAAGCTCAGATTTATCTGGGGCACAGGCCAGCTGTCCCAAACTGGTTTTCAAGCAGTGAGGGCTGCAGAAGGGGTGGCTGGAGGTTGGGCAGCATCCTGGGGATCTATTAAATGGAAATGGTGTTTCTCAGCAAGATCACCAGGCCAGGACATCTGAGCTGGTGAGCTCAGGAAGAAATGATCTCTAAAAGGGAAGAAATGATCACTAAAAAGGAAGAAATTGTCCCTAAAAGGGAAGAAATGATCCCTAAAAGAGAAAAAATGATCCCTAAAAGAGAAAAAATGATCCCTAAAAGGGATGTATTCCACTGCTCTGGCCCTGGCAGCCTCATCACTGCAGAGTGGTTGCATTTCTACCCCTCTTTTCTGTGTGACAGTTTTATTTTAACTCCACGCTCAACACTGACAAAGGGCCATCCCCACTGCTGGAGTTTCTCTGTAGCTGCAGTCTCCTCTTTGATGCAGCTCCTTGGACAGTATCCCACACGAGGAAGCCGTTTTTGGTGTTACCTAAGAATGTAGAAGTGATGATGGGTTTTGTTTCCTTCAGTCATCCATCTTTGCCTGAGAAAGGCTTTGGAGAAAAGCAGCATTTTCTCTATTTGCTGGCTCCCTGGTGATAAAGGAGAGGATGTGCAGAGTTCCTGTCCTTCCTGCACACCTGGACACCCCAGTGCACCAGAGGACAAATGACAGCACAGGCTGGATCACCTTCCTGTCCAGCTTTTATTCCCTCTGGCTCTCACATGGATCAGTGGAGAGAGGCAGCTGAATTCAGAGGACACAAGCAGAGCCTCCAAACCAGCATTTACCTTTTCCCTGGGTTCAGTGCTTGTGATAACCTCTTTGGACTTTGATGTGGTTAGGGACCACTTAGGGGCCCCCAAACTGCTCAAGACACATGAAAAACACAAGTTCTCAACACAGCTCCTCAAAATGAGCTCCTCGTTCAGCAGCTTGTTCATACCTTGGGATTCTTCCACAACCAATGCATGTTTTCAGTGCAACACAGCAATGGTTACATGTGAGGCAGCCTGACAAAGAAACTAAAAAAGAAAAAACTGCCCCAAAAAGCAGAGATGACAAAGCAGAAGATGAAAATAAATTTGGTTTCAAAGATAAAATCTTTAGACGGCTTTTAGAAACACAGGTGAGGAGAGCAGACTATTTGGAGTTGACTAGAATATTTTTAGTGAGAAAATTAATTCAATATCCACAATTATCTGTGTCTCCAACACACTGGGACGTTTCACATTAGCATTTACGAACAGACATGTTTTTTTCCCCCTCACTGAAGCATTTTCCCTCTTCTATTTTCAGAGCCCTCTGGAGTGCTCAGATAACCCCTCTCTGTAAGTCAATCCCAGCAGGAGACTCTTTAATAAGACTCTTTTTAAGATAAAATATTTCTACAAAGGTGGAAACAATGCAAAACCTACAGTCCTTTTCAAAAGAAGCAGAACAAGAGAATTTTGGTGTGGAAAACCCCTTTTTGATCATTCCAGTCCCTTTCTCTTTGCTGCAGCACACAAGAGTGACAGAGGTGATATATGATTATGGCAATAACTGAGACTCATCTGGAGACCTCTGAATTCATTATTCTCTTCCACACCATTCCCACTGACCCTGTAGTGTCCTTGGACCTACCCTGACCTGGCTGAGGGTGGTGTCAACTTAATTTGGTTGCTAAAGGTCCTCAGCAAGAGCTGGAGCCTGTGCTGCAGCTCCTCTGTGTGCCTTCCTACACCCCTCCAAGGCAATGACAAGGGGAAGGAACAGAGGAACCTGCTTTATCTGCTCCAGGTTAACAGAAAATCCTCTCTCTTGGTGTCTCCTCACGAGTCTAAATATACTCCTCCCTTGAGTGGGCCTGGATGCAATAAAAAATCCCATTGTGGTAGGGGCTTTCATTTTCTCCTGTGCCATGGAGATTTGTCCTTGTTCATGTAAGGCACTTGGGTCATCGAGCCATTAATTTATTGGTTGTGTGGGTCTTGGGCATGTTCTCTCCAGCCTTCAGAGTTTATTTCTTTAAAAGCCAGGAGGAAACATTTGGACACCTTCCCTGAGCAGGGCCTTTGAGTGACCCAAGTGCCCGGCTTGTGCTGGTGGCAACCAGGGCTGCTGGGCTCCCCCAAGCCTGGTCCTGCTGCCCCTCTCTCTTCAGCTGGGCCCCACATGGAGCAGAAACCTCAGCCCCTCCTGAGATGAGCAATCTGTGTCACACAGGAAAGCTTCAGCCTTTCATGTCACTTCAGGGGCAGGAAAATCAACAAAGTGAAAAATGTTCAAGGACTCCTGTACTGTCCAGCAGCCTGAAGTGCCACAAAACAGGAACTGGAAGCCTTTTCAGTTTATTCACCAATCCTGCTCTCTGCCCCATACACCCACAGGATAACAGGGCAGTAGGACATATATTCTATATTGACTCTATATTCTATATTAACTATTCTGACTGTATTTCCAGTGATGAAAGTTTTTAAACACAGCCACAACTTCAGAACATACTCACTGTTTAGAGAAAAAAAAAAAAAAAAAAACAAAAAGTTGTGATGCTTACAACAAAGCAAAACAACTTTTTACACAACCAAATCATTTTATGTTGATTTTGATACACTATTTGCATATGTATTAGAATTTTTGCCCTACCAGTGACATTTCTTTTAATTCTTCTAAAAAGAACAATAAATAAATATTTGGGTTGGACTCAGTGATCTTGGATGTCTCCTCCAGCCTCATTATTCTGTGATTCTAAAAAATGTAAACTATTCAACTTATCTTTTTTTCTTCCCTGCTGAACTGATGCATTCCTGGGGAAGGTTTTAGTTTTGCAAAATCAGCATGTTCCACAGAATTTTTGTTCCATAGGGAAAAATTTATCTACCTGCATCCGGTAATTGTTCTATTTTTCACCTCAAAAAGACCTCAGTTGGATCAGGTCAGCTTTCCTATTCTGGTTGACATTTATTTCCAACAGGAAGCTGTATCTGTCAACAACTGAGCATTCTGCTAGCAATTAGAATCCGATCCAGCATGTGATAGCTTTTTCTAGCACGTTGCAAGAACAGAGAAAGGACATTTTGGATGAATTAGAGGTAGTAATACAAATGTGTGTCACTAGGAATTGTTGATTTGCCATGACAATATCTCCATGGAGATGTCTAAAATATTGATTCCCAGTTGATGTTTCCACTATTGATCAGTGACTCATTCAAGACCCCCAGATTTGGTGTTAATATGTGTGTTTTAGGGGCTCTGGGTTTCAGAGGAAGCACAGTCAGCTTGGATGCAATTTTCACAGGTTCACAGAATATCCTGAGCTGGAAAGGACCCACAGGATCATCCAGCCCAGCTCCTGGCCCTGACATCCCAACACCCCCAGCCTGGGCATCCCTGGCAGTGCTGTCACTCCTGGAGCTCTGGCAGCCTCGGGGCCGTGCCCATTCCCTGGGGAGCCTGGGCAGTGCCAGCACCCTCTGGGGGAAGGACCTTTCCTGATCTCCAGCCTGAGCCTGCCCTGGCCCAGCTCCATCTGTTCCCTGGGTCCTGTCCTGGGTCCAGAGGGAAGAGATTGGTGCCTGGCCCTCCCCTTCCCTCTGGGAAGAAGCTGTGGGCTGCAATGAGGTCTTGACCACCCCAGTGTTTCTGTAATCCTTCCTTTCCATTTGTCTCACTTAAAAAAGAAATAAAACTTGATTGTGATTATTTTACATGCTCAGGTGTCATTCTCTTTTTTTTTTTTTTTCTCTCTGCCTCTCTGATTTTGCTTTATTGCTAGGAATGCATCCACTCCAGGAGTTCTGCAATTTTGATTGACTCTAAGAAATTGCACGAGTATCTTTTGTTGCACAATTTAATTGTGTTTGCTTTTGGAAAGGTTTTAGCATTATCTGCCAGCTGACCTTGGCTTGAGCAGAACAAAACACCCTGTGTGCTCCAGGGGGTCAGTGCTATGGCATGGGAAAGCTCCTCTCTGGAGCTCTCCTGCAGTGGGTAAAGTCTTGGGGCTGCACTGAGCTGTGTGCTCTGCACACAAACTGTGCAAGAAAACAATGAGCATTATCACTAATGAATTAATTTCCATTTTTTTCCCTTTCAGCACAGAATATATTTAACAGCTATAAGGCCAAAACAGGTGTAGGTGAATAACAGCAGAGTTCAGAATGGGCTCTGTCCCCAGAAATGTCACCCAAAGCCTTCAGATTAGCAGAGCTCCCTGTTCACTCTCCATCAGGGGTGGCCTGCAGTGCTGTCACAAACTGCTCCAATTCTCTGTGGCTCAGGATGGACTGAGCTCACTGTGAAAGGACTTTCTGGGAAGCCTCTCCCTTGTTTATTGCAATTCCTTGTTTTTTGGAAGAGGCTCTGGGGTTGTTCTGGCTATTGTGAATGTGACCTCAGCTGTCTTAGTTGCTGTTTCCCTGGCTGGGAGGATTTAGCAGCATGGTCAAGCGATCACAAAGAATGCTCCCAGTTAGGGTGAGAGGTTCACCTGGCACCTGTGTCAGTCACTGAAGTTATTCCTTGAGACAAAATGCCCAGATGGCAATGGATAATAAAATTCATGACACAAGAACATAACTCACAGAGAAAAATTGTCCTGTTGAAATAGTTAGGGTAAATAAATGATGGCTTCAGGCCACCAAAGAAAAATCCATAAAGCTCAAGCAAATTTGCAATCAGGGATCAACTCTGTTTCCCAAAAGGAGCTCAGTTTGGAACTTCTAATGATGACTCTCCAGGATTTGCTCACCTTCTGCTTGCTGGGACAAAGAATTTAAACTATTTCAGGCCTGACTTCAGTAATTTACTACCAGGGTGTGTTTGGCAGGGGCCAGCTGAGGGAATCTACACGGGATGGACTGAGGAGGAACAGCTCCCTGTTCCAGCCACAGCTGGAATGTCTCACAGCTGCTTTCCCATTTGGTGGTATCTCATTGGACTCCTGAGTCTTTCTGTGCTTCAGGAAGGGCTCTCCACAGTGATTCACCCTTGCAGCTTTGCTGACTTCCCTGGTGGAAGGAGCAGGAGGAATGAGTGTCCTGGTGTTCTCTGAGTGCCTCTGCAAAAGCACTGCTGCTTTTCCCAAGCATTTTCCTGGCTCTGGGATCATTAATGCCAGAGCTCTGCAGATCTCCCAGAAACACCCACTGGACGAGGATCAGACCTGAGCTTGGGATCCTGTTCCTGGCGAGGTGCTGAGTGCAGGACATGGCTTTCACTCCCACTTTCCCTGCCTAGAAGAGGGCAGACAATTTCTGCCAGAGTAAAAATGCTGGAGCAGTACTGCAGGAGATGCCTCATTAGGGCAGAGAGTTCTGATCCAACATAAACTCATCATTACTTTTTAATACATTCAAATAGGCGAGTTGGCTTGCTCTGGGTCAGTGCTCTGTGTGATGTGATTCTGTGTCATGACTTTTCTGAGCTGGCACAAGGAGCCCTTAAGCTGGATTTATTGTTTTGTTGAATCATGACCTCAGGGATTTGTGAGAGAAATGAATTGCAGCCAAGTGCTGGAGATTTTAAGGCAATTTACAAGTGGAACCTCGGTCTCACTGAAGTCAAATCTCTGTACTCTTTGTTTGGAACAAACCCACCTGACTGCTGAAATGTGAACTTTCTGTGGGAACACATGGACCAGGTTTGGTGTGGCTTGAATTTCTGGCCTGAGGTTTCAAGGAGAGGATGTTCATTCTCTCACAAGGATGGAGAGGCCACCCCACCCTCACCTAGAAGGGGGATGGAGCCGGCTCACACCGGGATCCTGAGCATCCTAAACTTTCCCACTCCCCTTCTGTGACAAAGCCACTCTGCAGTGTTGCTGCTCCCACATTTACCCTGGGCCAAGCCTGAGGCAGGAAACACTAAAATGAGCCTTGTTTTGGAAAAGGTTCCTTTAATCCTCCCGTGTCTCCCACTGGTGTCCTTCCAGTGGCTAAGCAGTCAGAGCTGGATAAAAGCCACTTCTCCCATCTCTCCCCCAGATTCTTTTCCAAGACATTTGGAAAGGCCCAAGATCCTTTCTACTGCAGAATGGAGTATTTTGGAAGATGAAATATAATGTGGCTTATATAAAACTGCAGGATGCAGAACACGACTCCATTCAGATCCAATCAAAGCTTCCCTGAATATTGACACCCTTTGGAAATTTTCCATCACCAAATTTTCAGAATCACTTAAGCAGCTGAATTACTTTTTAATGTTACTTTGATTAAAATATTAATTTTCTTTCAACCAATAAATTATCTTAGCCAGAAAATAATTTGCATTAGTTGAGCATATGTGTTGACTCAAAGACAAGTTAATTACAGAACACAGCACTGAGAACCTTTGCCTACTTGAAGGAGTCTGCTACAAAAAGGAAAAATAAAATAGGTGTTATCTCTTTTTCAATTAAATTGCCTGTTACAGGGGATGTACTTTATTCAACATGAAATCTAGTCTAGATGAAATGAGGAAGGAAAAGAGAAAATGAGATTGAGAAGAAAAGACTCATACTTAATAAAATTAAAAGGCTGAAGGAGAGAACAAGGGGGTTTTTCTGTACTATTCAAAGGGGCCCAGGGGCACTGTGGTAACACTGAGAGGTGCAAGATGGAAGAGAACAGGACTGAACTGTACTCCACACTCTGCTGGGTTAAGGGAATTTCTGCTGCAACTAAGTCAGAGCTGGGCTCTGATTTATATCAAGAAAAGAAAGTTCCTAACCCAAACAATTCCTCCCCAGATGCCACAGACTGCCCTGTAATTGTCCTTGGGAGCAGGACAAAGCTGAGGCCACAGCCTGACAGACCAAGCTGAGCCTTGCTTTCAGCTCAGGATATCTTCATGCCCAGCACAGAATTTCAAAAGCTACCTTTAAACACTGGGATGATACAATTCTGTTCTCTGTGATCCCTTCCAGGTTATATATGTGGATATTAATGATGTAAATAAATATATCATTCATGTAATAACTACACATGGTCATGAATATAAACACTGGAGTCATGCCAGAGGCCAAGGAGTGGCTCTGCTGAATTTCAGAACAAGAACTTCTGGTCCCATGTCAGTCTGACAAGAGGCTCTCTGATAAGATCAGGGGAGCTTTGCTGCAGATTAGAGCCATGTGTTCCAGTATGAGACCATTCAGAACTGGGAAGCATTTCCAGGGGTGACCTCACAGGTGTGAAAATGGAGTTCTCCCAGAGAAGAAAAGATAAAAAATGCAAGATGACTTTTCCACAGCCACGTGTGCAGCGCATTCTTGCATTGCCCAACCATTTTCAGGGTCATTCTCTTTAATCTCAGGGTACAATCCATCTCAAAAAACCTACAGGTTCTGAAACACTTTGTGCATGAATTCAGATCAATATAATGAATACCAGGTTGTCATTTGTGTTTCCTGACATTGCTTGTGCAGGATAGAAGATTATAATATCAAAGTTATAGTTATCACAAGCCTTGGATTTAGTGAGTTAGTTGGGTACCTGCACTTTATTCTCTTATTGATCATTCCTCATTCAGCCTTTTATTTATCTCAGATCTGGAAAATGAACCAAACACCAGTTCACATTTGATCTCCCTCCAAAAACTCTGTTTAGTTTGATTGATTTTTGAATATACCTTCAGCTCTAGGTCACACCAACTGTGACAGCTCTTTAGAGTCATTTCAGTATCTCTCATAAAAAGGGATTTAAGTCCCTGCTCCTTACAGTACAACAGTTTTATTGTCTGTGTGAAAGGTTTGGACATGTCAGGTATCAGGCAGCCCTGCTCTAAAGGTAAAACAAGGAAACTGCTCCTGTAAATATCTGGAGATTTATGGAGATCTAGGAGGGCAGTGGATCTTTTTCACACAGTGACTCAGCACACACTTTATGGTCCAACCACCCCACATACACAGCACCTTTAAAGCCTTTCCAGGTACAGGCATTCCACACATTTGGATTGTCCTCTGTTTGAGCTCCAAGGGAACAACTGAACACTAATTTCCACACGTTTTCATGGCTCTAAAAGATTAATACATAATCCTATAACCCAAGTGATGGATGACATCTGTAGGTGCACTTTCCTACTTAAGTTCCACAAATCAGGTATATCTTCATAATTAATTCTTTAGAAAGAATAAACTGATTCAAAGATGTCATTAAGGGCATAATTTAGTGTAATGAACCATCGTGACGAGATAAAACCCAGCCTGGCTCAGAAATTATTGCCAATTTGCACCTGAGTCTAGATTTTCCTGGTGTCTGTATCAGCAAGACAATGTGGGAATGGGTTTGGGGCAATTTGGGGAGATTTCTGGGGGAAGGGCAGGCCTGTGCTCTGCACCAAGAGGGCTCTCAGTCCGAGGGGGCTTTTATCAGCCTCAGGTGCAGTGGTACTGAGGCACATCAGGTACTTTCAAAAGGACCCTGATCCATCCCACAAGGACAGAGGGACACTTCAGGTGTGTAAAGCTTGAGGAGGCGTGCAGGAAAATTATTACTTTTTTTTTTTTTCCCAAATCCATCTTGTTCTAAATGAATTCTGAACCTGAGCAATCCAGTCAGCATATAAGGGCTCCCACCTAAAGCAGTGAGGCCCCTCACCCAACCAGTGCTCAGATGTTTAATACCAGAGACTTTACTCACTAAAAATCCATCCCAGAGCAGGGGACAAAACAGGGCTTTCCAAGCCAGGCTGGGGTCTCACTGGGGTGCCTGGCTGGTGCCAGTGCTCACAGCAGTGTTTAGGATGCTGAGGTGGGTACGGTGCCTGCCCTGCTCACATGCTCCCTCCACTGCTTCCCTCTGCTCAATAAGCAGCTTTACAGAATGCCCTTGGGACTTTCTTACATCTGAGCAGTGCCAGAGAAAAGCAGAATGGGGGAGGTCTTGAACAGCATCAAAGTCTGAGCAGAGCTGAGGAAACAGAGCATTTTAACCCTAATTTGACACATTATTAAATTCAAAAAGGACAGGGAAATACATCCTCCATGAGAAGCCTTTTTTCCCTCCCACGATTTGCCAACCCTAAATTAGTATTCTGTGCTCTCTGAAGGAGGGATGCTTTTTTTGTGCTGTACCACTTCAAAATGGCCCTTCAGAAAGTGTTTCTCAGCATGCAGGGAATAGCTGAAGGTCTTGAAAGAAAGGAGTGCATTCAAACGAGCACTTGGCACTTGCAAAGATTTTGGCTTTCTATGACCCCAGTTCTCCCATTCTTCTACAACTACTGTCCAAAAAGAAATATTTTCCTGCAGCTGGCCTCTCCTGTAACAAAGCAAGCCAGAATCTTTGTGAGAGGAACCATGTTAATTCACAAACTGGGTGCTTCTCTGGGATTTGGGCACTCCCAGCTCTAATTTATTCCTTCGTGTGACATTTATTCCCAGCACAGTGACATTGGCAAGGGCTGCAGCAGGCCCAGCTCTGGCCAGGGCAATGGAGGCACCTGCCAAGAAAGCCACGAGTTGCTGCCCTGGTGGAAGGGCTCAAATGGTCACTGCAAGGGGTGGAGGGAGAGAAGTTCTCTGCTACTGCAGCCCCACCACCCTGCTGGGAATGGAGCCCTTCCCCAGGGATGTCAGCTCAGCTCTTTGTGTAACTCTGACTTTCTCTGCCCTTTCACCAGACAGGGACTCCACACCCAGACCATACTCACAGAGTGGATACCAGAAACCTTGGGAGGATACAAGTTCCAGCTCATTTCCATTGCTTTGATTTAGCTTGACATCAGGTCTTTAATTCCTCATATGCTTTAAGTTCTTTTACAAAATTAAATCATTTACTTATCTGTTACTGATTGTTTTCTTATGTTCCTTCCCTGGGAGATTAAATGAGATAGTATCTGTAAGCACTTTGAAGATGTGAAAGTGCTTATTACTGTGTTTGAAAAGTCAACAGAATCATAAAGTTAAAGGGGAAAAATATATATTAAAAAACAATAAATCCCAGACACACTCCTGACTCATCAACACAGCTGGGTCCTTCTGACCCTGGATCACATTCCACTCTTTATCCCACTCTACAAATCCCACTGAGTGCCCAGGTGAGGACAAAAAGGGACATAATTTAATTCAGAATCCCAGTCTCATCCTAAAGATATCCTCTGGGATCCAAAGCTTGCTTTTCTCTGAGCAGAAAGGGAATTTCACATCACTGGTTTCTGGCCTTGCCTATGTAGGCAGACAGCTCTGGCTTCACAACTTGAACATCCTGGGCTGCAAATTACAGGCTGATTCAGAGGCTGCCTCATATGTGGCTCATCTGTGCCTTCTGCCAGCCCATGAATCGCTGGGAGTTAGACAGGGCAGGGCTCGGAGCTTCAATTTAATCTCTTAGTGCCTGGCAGTCAATGCCCCGAGGGAGTGGAAAGGAGGTGCAAAGCGAAGCCCTTCCAAATTCAGGTCAGGAAGAGTCATAAGGACACAGAGCACTCGACAGATGGATTTCCCTGTTCTCCAGTCCACAGTGATTGAAGAATTAGTGTGCAATTAGTGACAAAATAATTTAGAGCAGAAAATGGGTTCAGAGTACATGTTGACATTGAGGAGGGGATATTGAAGGTGGTGAAAAGGCACCACGATGTCCCTTGGTTTATGTCCCTTTATTTCCTGGACATAGTCAATCTTGGGAGGAAGGAATAAACTCTGGAACAGGGGTTTTGCCTTCACTCAGCAGTTTTGTAATGTGTAACCTTTGTCACCTGCACTGCACTGACCTCCCTGTGCATTTTAAAAACTTGTTTTCTTCTCAGTCTCCCTCTACGCTTCTCCAGAGCTTCTCTTCTGTCTTGCCATCTTGGAAAGACTTCAGTCAATCCCATCAGAGAAAGATTTGACTTTCATTGCTCACATATGATGTGTCTTGCTGACCTTTTGGTGCCTCTGCTAACCCTGGTCACTGTGACACTTCAATTTCCCCAAAGAGAAAGCAGGAATGAAAAACCAAAGGGTTTCATCTGCAAAGCTTCCCCCTCTGAACTCAATGAAACAACAAACGTTTAAATTGAAGGAGTTAATAAGTATCAGAACCCTTTTTTCAGACCTCAGAGAAGTGCAGAGAATACATCAAAGGAACAGCAGCGTCTGCAGAACTGTGATTCAGATTTCTTGTCCCTCCTTTACAGAGCTCACAGAGCTTTCCTCGGGTATTAGCTCTGTCCCTCGTGCTTTGTGCTTCGCTGACACTGAACCAAGCCTGCTCAGCTAATGCTTTTACAACTCAAAGAACCTATTTTATCTGATTATTTTACAGCCACTTGAAATTAGGGTTTGAAACTGCTCTCACAAAGAGCCATCTGAACTGATGAGAATGTGAAAAAATAGCTCAAGTGCCTATCAGAGAAATATCCTGACTGTCAGCTGCTTCTGTGGAAGATACAACTGCACTGAGCTACAAGAGGAAGCACCAAGAGCACTTTAGCCCCCTTTTTTTCCCTTCTAAACAGGAAATTGTGTGAGCATAGTTTGAGGAACAAAGTGGGGAGAGCTGAGGTGTGAACTCTGCTAAACCCCAGGGGTGGTGGGACTGAGTCTGCATTTCAGAACTCGGAGGGAAATGCATGGAAGGGGCTGTGCATTGATCCCAAACACAAGGATAGAACCAGCAATCCAGCACCTTGTCTGTGTGCAACAGAAGGGGAAAGAACGGGAAAGGTGTTGGGTTTAATTCTCCATCACCGGTAGGAATAAGGAAAAGAGTTGTGTTACTGTGCTGTCTCCATGGTAACTCACTGTGTGTATTTGCTCACTGCCTCTTGCACTGCACAGGAAATACCTGCATCTTCTCCATGAACTCCAACAACTGTGGATTTTAAGGACTTCTGATGCAAAAGACCAGAAGATAGCAGGGGGGAGAAAGGAATTGTCTTATTTCAGATTTCAGTTTTGGCGCTAGACTGCCAAAAGTCCTAAAAGCTAACAAGGTTTTTATTGGGAAAACAATGAATGGGAGAGAAATATTCCCTCCAGTGAAAATGCCTTTTGTGGGCAAGGGAAGAATTGTTTTTGTAGTGTGCACTAGAGCTGTGTGTCCTTTCACGTGCCCACTGTGTCTCAGGCATGGATCTAAGGAGGAGGTGGAGATTTTCTTTCTCTGAATGATGATTCCTTCCTGGCACTATTCAAAGGCAGAGTGCCTTTGCTCCCAGCTTGTCATATTTGAGTTTTTACTGGATATTTTTGGAACTCATGGGCCTCCTCTGGACTTCTGTAGTCTCTAGATCCGGCCCCAAGGACGAGGCTTTGTTCTGGAGATATCTCAGCTCCTCAGCACTTCAGCTCTTTTTCCTGAGGCAAGAGTGGTATTTCACATTCATTTCAGAGTGCACAGGTGGAAGGAGAGGGTGATGGTAAAATTACAGATTAAAGCAATGATACAGGTGGACAAAAGTTCTCCTACCCCACACTCAAGGCCACACTGGCCTTCTGACCATGTTGTGGTTATTTGCTTCAGTATCCACGTCCCCCTAGAGAGAGTGTCTCCTCTTCCTCAGCTCCTCTCAGAAACTGCTGCCCATCCCAGGCTGCCTAGGTCATTTCCAGTCTGTGCTTACACAGAAAAAGGGGCTCAGCATAACGTGAATCCTGACAGATCAGGAGCCTTCTACCTCTAAAAATTGCCCAAGACTGAAACATGAAAGCAGCCCAAAGACAAAAGTGAGAAGGAGCAAAACATGATTATGGTAAGAAATACTGAGTTCATGGCAGATTAATTTGCAAGGGGGTTTCCTACTTTTCTTTCCACTGAAATACAAGAAAATTTAAAAAACCCTAGTTAATCTGCTTAATTTATTCACACCCTGAAACCATTAATAAAACTATTTGGGAAGCCAGTTGAAAGTGATGTTATAATCTCCTCTTATTTCTCATGGCATCTCTGGAAAATGTCCCAGTGGGCTCTGCTCTGGGTTCAGGCACTCACAGAGTGGCTGCAGCAACACAGCACAGTAACACCAAGTCCTCCCCAAAATCCCAGGAGTGCTTTATTCAAGATACTGAGCTAAAGACTGCAATCGTTGTTGTGCTTATCCCAAAGAGTTCTAAATGTATAATGTCCTTATTTCAAGGAATTGGTGGCCTCAGCTGGCTCCAGCATTTGTAACTCACATTTTTGCTAGCAACAGAGGGAAGTTAATGCAATTTTAAAAGATTTTAGGTCAAGTTCATCCATGTTTAATGCACTGGGGAATGATCTGGCCCATTCTGTGCATCTCAATTTGTTTGACTGCTTAAAACAGCAACTGTGCCTGTGTGAAAGCAAAGAACAGGACTTACACAGTCAAACATATACAATCAGTGGATTTTACTGCACAGTGAAAATGCCACAGCTCCGTGGCTGTGCCCTGGTGTAAACCAGTGGGGTTTCACTGTGAATGGCTGCAGCTCACTGTAGCTGTGACACCCAGAGGAAGCAGAGTGGGAATGTCAGCATGGCTGGGGTGCTGATGACATTGGAATCTTGCCCATTTCCTCTGGGCAGAGGCTTTGTGCCATTTCCTGTTCCCAGTCCCAAGCCTTGTCCTTTCTACTCGTGGCTCCATCCTCTACTCATTTCTTTTACCCACTGACACTCCACCTTTCCACTTTCCTCTTCTCCTTGCTCTGCTGGCACATCCTCCAAGAGCAGCAGCTTTGCTCTTCCTTCCAGCCACCCTCCCATTTCCTGTCCCATCCTTCTTCAAATCTGGGGGTTTGGCCGTGGTTTCCCTTCTGAACCCTTCCTGCACTCATTTCTTTGTTTCCTGAAATGTTGGTCCCACTTTGCTGATTTCCTGCTCTTGCCTGACTGGTGAAGGGAGCCCGTCCAGGAATGTCCCAGGAGCTCAGACCATATAAAAAAAATATGCCAAATGACAGCTGGTGAAAGAGGGCAGATAAAGCCCAAGCACCAGCTGAAGGGTGACTAAAGTGATTTCAATAAAAACACAAACCAGACTGGCAACACAACAGAGAAGGGAACCATTTCACACTCAGAGTAGACTGAACTCAAGATGTGGAAGAAAGTTGTGTAAATTTAGCGAATGTTGACTCAGCTGATGTCCCCAGGGGGTTCCACTAGGTCTGCCTTACAGTTTCCTCAGGCTGTTGCCTCATAGTTGAGTCTTCATTAAAAAAGATCTTCAACCAATAAAAGAAAAAACCCCACCCGCCTCTTTCCCCCTCACAAAAACTCCAGAGGGTTTATCTGCAAGGGTTCTCCAGTCTGTGCTCTGGATATTGGGGTGTGCTGAGCCTTCCTGGTGTCATTCCAGGAACCACTGATATGCTGCAGGTACTGGCTGACCAGCTGGAACTGGGAGGAACAAGCTGGAAATGCTCAGCTGAAATCCTCATTACTGAGTGTTTGGCAGAATTATGAGCATTCATTCTTTGAAGCCAGTGATAAATGCCAAGGAAAGCTGAATTTCTAGGACTGCCTGCTAAAGCGCCTCCAATGCCCACATCCCAGAGTGTGTATGAATGCCAAAATAGCTGATTTAATTACTACATCTGATATACATCAACACAAATATTTTTAAATAGATGCTGTAAATTGTAAATGAAATATACTAAATCCTCTCTCACTTTACTGCTGCTAAGGGCTTTCAAAGTTTACAAAGCTCTCACGATGTCCCATGGACAGGCTGTGTGTCCAGTGAGACACAACGCACTCAGGTGAAACACAAAATGCCTTCAGAGTGCACAAAGCAGCCATTCCTTGTTAAGGATATCAACCCAAGAACAGCATCCATTTGAAACACCAAGGAGAATTTAGGTCAGGAGAACATAATTATCCAAGTTGGAGTTTGTCCAGGTTACCTGGATTACTACTGCTATAAAAAGCAGAATGGCACCATCAGTGAGTGATTAGGAGCTGTGTTTAGCAAGGCTTTGGAAGCTCCTAATGTGAATTAGTGTTCCATTCCAACCAACTTTTGGTATGAGTTGTGCATCCACTTCACTAAAATCTCCCCTTTATGCCATGGCTGCTTCCTGGCCAGTCACAACAGTAAGTGTGACTTATTTTCTTCTAAAGTTTCAATGCAAAACAATTACACATCATCAAGGTCTTCTGCATTATAACCATAAAAAAGTACTAGCTGTTAAAACACAGGCAATTGGTCAGCTCTTGTATTTTATTTTTGGGTTCTTTGAGGTCTCAGCCCTGCAAGGAACCTCCAGATTGAACAGGATTAAGGACTCTCCTTCCTATGAGCCCTAAATTGCTGTCTCCAGATATAAACCTATTAGAAAGGCAATCAGTTCCCCAAACCCATTGCAGAGCACGCCTGTGCAGCACAGTGTATTTCCTGTGCAGAGCTCACCTCTGCTGGTGCCAGCTCAGGCAGCCTGACCTGCTCCATCACACTCTGTCAGGAGCCAACACTTCTCACTGCCTTCCCTGCACTTTGCTTCCAGAGAAATTAAAAATAAATCTCTCGTTCCCAGAACAATAGTTATTGCTAAAGGAAACAGAGGCAGACTGGGGCACGTTCAAGGCTGAGTAATTCCTGACAGTTTTCTGTTCTGTGCTGGCCTGTCCCTTGCAGACCTATTTGCTCTCTTTGCTGACTCACAAATCCTTCCCCGTGGCAGACTTAAAAGACTTTATTATAAATACACCAATAATCTGAGCTGTCACTACTGCGAGCTGCTAAGCTTCTGCTTGGGGCACGGGTAATAATGAGTTCTTATATACCTTTATTTTCCATGAGGGAGAACTAAACTGCATGGATTTGTTATCAGACATCTGCCTTGGGGGATTCTACAGCTACTTATTCCTGCTTCCACTTTCTGAGGAAGGATGGATTCCTTTGGTTATTTTGCTTGTGAGCAGAAAAGAAAAAAAAAAAAAAAAGAGCAGCTAATGCTCCCTCCTTTGTCTGTGTGAATTGTGGTATTCAGCAGGAGCTGCTGCAGCTCTTTATTCTGGAGGGCTGCGGTGCTCCACACAAGGGCTGGAGGAGAACACATCCAGGGCTCCAGAGCACACTGAAAGCAGAGCAGTCATGAACAGGACTGTGCAAGGTTCCAAGAGAGACCACGACTTCAGGAAGGAGGCTGTTGCTGGAGCTTTGCCACAAACAAGGAAAAGGGAAGTCATGCTAAGCCTCCAGTAAGCCCAAGTTCATTACCAGCTGTTCTATCCACAAGGTTTTGCTGCCCACCCTCAGCCTCTCTGTCTGCACCTTCCAGCCCCTCAGCCTGGGGCTGCCAGAGTGGAATAGCTCCCCTATTCATATTTTTATTCTGTAATGTTAACCAAGTAGGCTAATTATATATGCCAGGGTTGACATTGGCAGGAATCATGGAACTGGAACCACCTCCCACCCCCTCACACTCCCCTTCTGTTCAGACCTGGCATATTATTAATCCCCAACACCAAATCACTTTCATTCTGTTCTTCCAGTCATGGTAAATGTATGTGCCAATTAGACTTTTGCCCCTAATTTGCATGTGTCCCTGAGTTTTGAACAGCATGCCATAGGAAAATGGGTCAAAATTCAATGAAAAAGTATTCTGCCACCACTGCTTTTACAAAACCTCTGCTTTCCTTAAGAACATGTTGATTTTCATGTGTTGGCATGAAAAAAACCTCCCCCAAACAAGAGGCACTTCAATGTAGTTAAATTATTCTGCTTTGGCTTTGTGCCCAGGAGATATTTTTGGGGTTGTACATAGTTCTCTCGTGCACTTCCATTCAGAAGCTATAGGATTGATACTGTGATGATTGCTGGGTTGCTGTGCTCTGTGAACATTTGCTGTGTTGTCTGCTGGAGACAGAGAGGGGGTAATCACTGGTGAGCTATTTCTGTGGGAGAGCCCTCCTGCTGCACCAGCCATTTCAGACCCACTGCAATTGATTCAGTCCCTGGAGAGGCTGCAGCTGCTGGGATCAGACCTGAGATCGAAGCAAACGGGAGCTCTTCCCACAGTGGGCACCAAAGGCACTGCTGAACCAACCTCACTCTTCAACAAATGCACTCCTAAAGCTCAATCGTGTAATACTCTGATTAAATACTGCACGTTCTGTCTTTAAAGCTCAGGCAATAACATAACCCCTCCAGTGCTTTTGCATTCTTTTAGCATTTAGGAATTCCTCACATTGTTCCTATTCACTTTTGGCCATGTTCATCTGCTACTTCTTAAAAATTAAAAAAACCCACAATATGTCTCTTCATCATATCACGTAAGAGGCAATCAAAGCCAGATTTGTGTGAGAGCTCACCAAGACATGTTCTTTAGAGAACTGAAAAGGTCTTTTTGGTTCAATTTTCCCTATTTCCCATTTCAGTTGCTGTGATCCAGGAACTCCCCCCAGCCACAGAGCTCATTCCTCTTTCAGCCAAAAGATGCAAGTACAAATGTGTTGATCTAAGTTGTGCACACCATATTCATTTGTGTAAAATTTCAGCTGGATTTACAGGGACTTGTTTCAGCAAAAGGTCAGAATAAGTCAAGATAAATCAGGGAAATTTGTGTTCACACCTATAAAGGTCCTCCAGTTTCTGCTTTCTGATAATCCTGTGGCAAATTCTAGGCAGGGAGCAGGATCATGAATCGAGTAACCACAGAGCTACAGATAACATCCAGTGTGACTCAGAGCAAATAAAGAAATTTTTCCTCAGAAGCAGAGAAAATATCAGCTCTGTAGGAGTTCCTGCTCCACCTGGGGCAAGGACATGAAGGTCAGTGGCTGGAGTAGAATGGCTTGGCACATTTCAGTTTGGGAGAGGAAGATGGTCCTGAAATGCATTCAGCATCTAGAGAATGAAATATGAGAGATGCCCTGAGCTGCTCTGCTTCATTGGGGGCACACCAAGGAATTCCACAGATCTCCTCCTGTTCATCAAAGTTCATCTGATGGACAGAGATTTGTGTACACAATATGAGCATAAGTAGGATGAGGACAGGAAAAAAATAAAGTCCATTTATGCTGCTATAAATAGATATCCAAGACAGGCCCAAACAAGTAGCCAGAGAGACAAAACCATCCTGAGAAGCCTCCAAATAAATCCCCATCCACGGACGCTCACAGAGCTCTTCTCAGCTGAGGCTGTAGGTGTGCACACAGCTAATTAGCACTTGCTTCTGCAATGAAATTAGTGACCTTTCAGAGCAGTGTAGGGAATAGATGAGACCCTTACACTCCTCCTATAGGATTTAACAGAGCTCTTCTCCCAAGGCCCTGAAATTTTGGCACACAGAAAATGCACCAAAGCTTTTCTGGCAGCAGTAAGGGAGAGTTTGTCCAAGCAGAGCAATGCAAGACCAGCAGTTACAGACCTCACCCCACTGGGGTGTTCTGGAGCTGACAGGAGCCACCACCCCACGTGGTTTCATTGCAAGGATCCAGGACCTTTCTGATCTGAGTCACTGGAAAACAAACACCTGATATTCCCACTGACTGCAAGAGCAGCTGTGTTAGCTCAGGCTCAGAAATCGGGGAACAAAGGACTCCCAGTACACAAAGGGTCTGTGATAAAGCTGCTGCAGGCCCATCTGCTCAGAACCCATTTCTGTGATGGAGGAAATAAGAAAGAGGGAGAGAAAGGGAGAAGAGCCCTTAAAGCATGAGCCTTTTTGGGTTTTAGCATGAATCCTTTGCAGTTTGTGACTGCGGTTGCCATAGCAATCCTGAGCCTGTCTGAATAAGGGTAGAGCTGAAGGCACATGCAAGTGGGCAGTGTTTGTGCCCTCTCTGGGGCTGCACACACTGTGAGCAGCTCTGCTGGGCTGCCTGGGCACCTCCAGTTGCTGAAATATCACCAAGCAGGTGCGTCATCACCAACTTTGGGGAAGGATTAGTATAATTACAAGGCAATTTTTAATTTAGTACAACTAAAAAGTGTCTTTTGAAAACAAATTCTTGTTTCAAAGCCTGTTCCTTAGACTAAGGCAACTTCTGACTTTGGAGAGGGACAGGAGTTGCTGGGTAAAGGGATGGAGTGGTCTGGCTGGGGAGATTGAGGGTACAGCAAATCTGGGATCTAGACCCTAATACAGCTAAATCAAGGACAGTTTGAAGTTACTTTGGACAACAGGACTGAATGGTGGCTGAAGAGGGAAAATACTGAATTTCCCCTCCTTCCCCACAACACCCCAAGGTAATTCTACAAGCAGCTGAGAACCTGCACCCATGTGCTCACTGAAGCATGCCTGCAATCCCAAAGCTCCAGGGATAGATGTAGGGTGAGCACACAACCCTGCAGGGAGTTGCTGTGGAGTCAAAAGAAAGCCTGCAGCTCTGCACTGGTACAAATGAAAAGAGATCCCATAGCAACTTTTATCCTGCAGCTTTCAAACAGTTACAGTGAGGAGAAGGAGGGCACAGGAGGTGGGTGTAAAACCCCAGCCATGACCAGCTCCCTCCAGGACACTTGTGCTCACATTTCTTGGCTCCTGGTTTCACTGTTATTTGTATGGCAGCTGAAGCCAGCACTTTTGCCAGCCTCTCTGCTCACTGGAGAAGGCACCAGCAGCCCCAGTTCCAGCTCAGCACAGAGGAGAAGCAGCTCTCTGTTAAACCATTGGAGAACTGTGCAGCACAGCTGCTTTTGGAGCATAAATTACTTTCTGTTAATGGGCCAGGTTGGCAAATGAATTCAACAGTTTCCTCTTAAATAGGGTTTTGCATCCAGTTCAGACAGTGTGTTTGAAGTGGGAGTTCTCAACTCAATGCTTGTTGGAGAGGTTTCCAGAGAACACATTCCTGAGGAACACCTGGGAATTTGGTGACATTGCACTGTGTGCAAGATCTCGTGGAACCACAGCTGCAAGAGCCAACTACTAAGCATGATCCAGAACCATCTCTTTTACTGTGCCAGAAGTACCTGTCTGACTGTTTGGACAAGGCCCCTGAAAGAAAGGAAGAGGATATGGGGGGGACCCATGATCCTTGTGGGTCCCTTCCAACTCAGAATGTTCCATCACAATAGGGCTTCTATGGCTGGCAAAATATGTTTTCTTCTATATTCTTCCATTTCTATTCTGGTACCTTAGAGTTTACTCACTTTCGACTCAAAAGCCAAATAGTTGATGAACCACCAGTGACAAGCACAGCTTTTTGAACCAAGATGTTGTTTAATGACAACTCTGGTATCATTATTTTTCAAAAATTTATTTATTTTTTTTAGTAACCCCCTGGATTCAGTTTGCTCTGTGTTGCTGCATGCTCTGGAAGGGCAGGGATCCCACACATTATAGTGGTTTCTGCATTACTCATCTGCTGTGAAAAATCAGAAAACTCCAGCTGAGCAAACTGCTGGGTGTCATTGGGGCTGTGCTTGGTGCTGTGGTCATGTACTGGACTGAAAAAAAAAATCCACCTCTCATGCAAGCCTTAACAAGGGACTCCTGTGCATGCCAGCTGTCAGGATGGCGAAAGCAGGGTAATTGGAGTGATTAAAAGCTCACAGTGGTTACAGACTTGCTTCTGCATTTAAGGTGGAGTGAAACCGCCCTGTAACAGTGACATGGCTGCTCTGGGAAAGCCTGGGGACTCCTACCTGTCATCTCTGCAGCAGTATTTTAAATTCTGAAACCTTAACCCTACCAGCTGGCACCTACAGAAACACCTTCAAGAGATGCTTGAGCATCACAAAGGGAGGTGCTGACCCCCAAGCTGTGCTGAGGAGCTGGGTTTTAAAAACATCCTCCACTTGAATAGATTATGAAATAGTGGCAATTTTGGTGGCTAATGTGAGGTGAACACAGAAGGGCCCTTATTTATTGTTGCAAACAGTGCAGGAGTCAGGGAAGGAGAAATTTCCACATGTATTTGAAAGGAATCAGTAAAATCTCAGAGACAAGGACCCACAATCTCTGTAGAAATCAGGACCATCCAAAGCCATGACATTACAGTTCGTTTGAATTACTGCACCAGTGGGATTTTGCAAATTAATCTGCTACTTTGCCCCTTAAAGAATTGACCCAAACAATATCAGTGTGCAGGATATCTCAATATTATCCAAGGTTTCCAGAAAATATACCTTTCCCAAGCATAAAGGAGACCTTGAGGAACAACAAACAGTGCTGTCCTCCATCTCCACAGGCTTTCTTGCCATGCACATTTCATGCTGGATAAAAATAGCCTTAAACCCTGGGTTAAGTAAGCTTCTTATATTGGAAAAACCTGTTTCAAGTGGACAAAGGAGACAGAACTAAGACACCATAAAAAGGCCTTTGGTTTCAGTGTCTGCAACTTGAAACACCATCCTGGTATCATTTTCTGTGTCCGAGAGGGAAGTGACCAACACTGACACTCTGCAAAGAGCAGAGTAGGCACAAACAGGAGATGTGTGGAAACAGGGTGTGGGCTGTCTGCTTCTCCTTTCTGCATTTGTCTCTCAGATCAGCCTAAGTTCCTTTTCAAGCCTAACTGCAAACTGTGGAAAAAATTATTCACAGGGGAAAGATAAAGATCCACCTTTGCCTGCATTTGATTCTGCATCTCTCATCAATACATCAGGAAAAGATGGTGAACTTACAAGCTGGTCAAGATCTTCACTAGAGAAGAATCAACTGCAATCAGGCCACTTCCATAGACAGTAATTTTGAAACTCTCATTAGTGCTAAAATATTTCTAGAGACACACACATGGCTTATTTCTGTGGTAATTATTTCTGAGTTACAGTTCAAAGGAAAGTTGAAGAAAGTCAGAGAACAGGATATGAGACTTCCTGGTGCATTTTTAAACTGCAGAGAATAAAGCACTAGAGCTGTGTAGATTACTCCAAAGGGAATGAGAAGGGAACTAAGGAAAGCAAGCTCATTGTCCTGCTAAATTTATTAACCAGGTGTCCATAAAAAAAAAGGGTGAAAAAAAGAGCTAAGCAAGATATTCAGAGACTTGATTCTATTGCCCACTTGTGCTGGTCTGTTCTTCCTGGCTACAACATTTCAAGCAAACTTGGTCACTTTGCTGTGCCTCAGCTTCCCTTTAAACACCCCACAGTCCCCCAAAATACAAAGTCAGAATGTTAATCATCTCTCATAATTAGCCACACTAAGATCACCTTGGATGATTCTAGCCTGAGTCCTTAACATTGATCTTGATAGGACTAGAAAGTAAAGCTTAATATTTTTATTTCTTATTAACTACTACTATTCCCCTAAGAAGCCTTGTGGTCAAAATCAGAGTTTCTGTGGTACTTCCCAAGGTAGAAGCAGGACAAGCAGCTGGGTGACAGAGGGAGCTCATCACTATCCCACAGCAAGCCATTCCCACATCTGAATTTTGTGATGGAGACCAACTTAAAAGTGAAGTTTGTTGGACCTCTCACCACAACAACTCTACAGCTCTGGAGGCCACGCTCCACCACCAGCTGTGAATAGTTCAAGGTCTACAAAGGAGAAGAAAAGTTGGAGATTATGGCCAGAATTATATCTACATTTTTGTGCTTCTAATGTACAGAAGAAGCAAAAGTAGTTCACATTAGATCTTAAAAATGAGCAGATACTGTACAGAGACATGAGAATAAGAATTTTGTGTTATTGGATCAAAAAAGAATTTACTTGGTCTCAAAGCACTGCAGAAGGGGATCACTGCCCTCATACCAGCAGTTTATCACCTTTCAAGAGCCTTCCTGTGAGGGAGCAAGCCTGTGTGAGCAGTACCAAAGAACTCCCAAGCTGGATCCACAACCCACCGAGTCCAGCTCTCAATGAGAATCCCAGTGCAACATCCCAGACTGACACTTCCTTATCAAACTTAGAGCAAAAGGCATCCCACAATAAATTCACACCATCCATTCCCAAGCAGAGATGTTCCCACACCCCACTCCCAGCATTTGGAATTGCAAATCAGGTCACAGCCCAAAAGAACAAGAAGCTCGATGGGAATAAGGAAGGTGGACATTTTACATGTACTCTCTTCCCAAACAAAAATTGTTTCTTTAAACAGTGCTACACCTCACACCAAGCAGCCTTTTTTAGGCTGACCCCAGGGCTGTGCTCCCTCTTTGGGTGACTGGCCTCTTGCCCAGCTGTTAGCACAGATTTCAGAAGAGCTGCAGTATTTTTTCCCTGGTCAGGACAGAGAACCCAGCCATTATCCCAAACACGACCCTCAGAGTGGATTTACATGGTTAAAGACTCCATATCACATCACCAGCTCAGGGTGGGATCACCCTTTTCTTCCTCACAGGTATCCAAGAGGCCATGATGTGAATTTGCAGGAGCCTGATGTGGCTTTAAATATCAGGTGATTTTTAAGCTGATCAGTTCCCTGATCCACTTTACTGTATAATAAATTCCTTTGGTAAAACTGAGGGTAGAAGCAAAGTGGGGAAAAAACTTACTTGCAGTCTTAATTTATTTCAAAACATAGCCATATATTCATCTGGATTACTACAGCTTTCTAGAAGAGATGGGCCCTGCCTCTTCCCTACAAAAATCAGCAGTGACACTGAGCAAGTGAAGCCACATAGCCAGGGACAAGCTGTACCTTTACATGCCTACAATTACTAAAATACATTTGGGAAGCCCAAGGAATTTAAGGATATCTATGTTAAAGGGAAAAAAAAAAGAGAATTTACAATTGGAGCACGATTATTGGGCTCAGTGCAAGAGCTATTAGGTGCAACTGTGTGGCTTCTATTGAGGAAAAGGCAGATTAAAGCATTATAATGATCTCACTGGCCTCAAAAAATTAACTGTCAGGCAAACAGGAGAATGAAAGGACAAAAAAAGAGCACAAAATAGATTCAACTACTGTCACACCCAAGGTAACACAAACAGATAACACAGGCAGTGTTTGCACACACCCCACCAGTGCTTTCCCAAAAACAGAACTGCAGCTTGTCTCCCTCAGACTAAACAGGAAACAAGAACTGGTTTGGACTGGAGCCCTATATTCACAGTAAAATGATTACTGGTGAATGTATTCTGTACTGGTTTCAAACTCCACTATAAGACAGAGATTGTTCATCTAATTTCTTTTCTCACATATTAACAGGACTTTCATGTGAGGCTTTAAACACTGCTTTCTGTGGGGGTTTCACCTTGAAAAGCACATGGCACTGGTCTTTAGGAATTAGGATGAAGTGTATGCTACAGCAATGAAAATACAGCAAAACAAAAGGATGGGAAGCAGAAAAATTAGCCCAGGAAAATACAGACTGAACATGAAATTCCTGGAAAACACATTTGGTACACCATTATCTAGCATTGCAACCACCAACCTTCCTACTTCTTCCTATTGAACTGCATAATGGGAAAAATATTTTGACTTTTCCCTCCCCACTAAAAACTACAAGTGGTGGTTCTTGGCTTTGAAATTTTTAGCTCTGAAGTTGTTCTGGATCTGCTGCCTTTTTACACAAGTGTTTTACTAGAGGTAGGCAGACAAAGTTGGTTTCCAACTTTTATTTTCACCTTTTGCATTTAGAACTGAGCCCATGCCAGGTTTTATGCAGTTTTAGATGGTCTCCAGTCAGAAACTCTAAATACTGTGGTGTTTGAGAAAGTACCATGCTGGTAATTTGTACAACCATTGCTCCTCATTAGTGCAGCTCACCAGGAAACCAGGATTTATTCATTCCAGAAATTATGAATAATTTCTAACAATAAATCCATCTGAGAATTTTGCAGTTTGCCAGCAAGCAAAGGAAGTGGCAGAAATTTTCAAATTAATTATAATACATTATTTACCAAAGCTTCTTGTGCAATGAGGTAGGGAAGAATTTTCTGTTGGCAGACAGAACTAGAGTAACACTCTAAACAGATATTTTTCATCTTTTGTTTCTACAAAGTAGCAAGGACTAGAAACCTTCATATTTGTATCCTTCATCATCTTTATCAACACTGGGACCCAAAGTAGACTCAGGGTGTAACATACAATGAAATATTTACTGACATAGCATCCCATCACTGATCATCCTTTTTTTCTAATAAAGCAAAAAGTAGTTCTTAAAAAATTAAGTATCAATTAAACAAAAATATGTCTAAAATATTTTAAAAACCTTATCAGGGGCGAGTTTTCTGGCAGAGCATTTCCTCCAGCAGTGTCAGCCCAAGGCCCGTTCAAAGCCAATCAATCACTCCCCCTCCTCATCATTTCCTTTTAAGCAATAGCTGGAAATAGCCCCATCTGCTTTGAAAATCAAAGAGCAGCAGCTGGTGATCAGCCCTCTGTAGAGCAGCCTGTGAGACTTAAGGATATTGTCCTGAGCAACTCAGTCAAAATTAATTATAACCTAGATGGAATTAATTAGAGGCTATCTTTATTTCATTTCCATTGTTGTGCAGACAATTGTTTTGCTACTCCTCACATGACTTGGTAATTACAGTAAGATGAAACCACTTAAGATGAAATGTCCTGAATGGGCTTTGATTCAGATTTACAAGAGTGTGTTTGCAGAGGTGGGGGGAGAAGAGTGCTGTTTGTTAAATGCATAGCAGATCTCCCCACACACACACAAAAGGTTTGTCAGCTCTTATTATGGCTTGGTTGGGGCATCAAAACAGAAAAGTTTCTGTTAGTTAAAAAATTAAAATACTAACTAGGAACAAGTAATCTCTACCACAGGAAATTGTGGTAGAATTCTGTTGTAAAATTCAGATTTTAGATTCGGGAAGCCCTCCCCTTGTACCTGAAGGTGTAAGAAGCTTCCTGGGATCTGTTACATGTTACCAATAGTTTTATCTTGCACTGTGGGAAGGAGTTTCTACAGGCACTTTAATTCCAATCCAGATCAAATGTCTCTAATCAGTATTTTCTAAACCTTTTATCAAGGCAGGCAAGTGCTTGCACATGATGCAGATGCTTCCCAGATGGATTTCAGCTAAAAGGAAAGAGTCTTATCAGGACTGAAAAGAGACAGTGGCAGATTTCTATTTGGTTAATAACCACTGTTCTCCATATTAACATCTCTGATTAAATTACAGGAATAAGATTCTCCAGTTTGATAGCATAAAACCCACTTGGGACCACCAAAAAAACCCAAACCTTGCATTTAAGAGAAAGGAAAACGTCCACCTATTTGTATTCTACAGAAGTAATTTCCCCCTAGACACATAGAAAAGCAAAATTGTTCTAAAATAGTGATGTCTGATGCACATGGGCTTGTGGGAGGCTAGATGGAAGCTGACCCTCCCTGTGGACATGAGTGCTTCATGCTTGCAGGGGTAATAAATAACATATCCCTTGTTGGAGCTGGCCAATGCATGCCTGGCACTCCTGGGAATTGGGCTAAACTGACTCTACAGCACAAAAGTGAAGGTGGAGCTGAGTGATTAATTTATGTGGTGCCTGCTACGAGGAAGACCCAGAAGCCCTGGGTCACAGGGACACTATTTTTAGAGTGTGAAATCCTACGAAATTATCATGACTTTCCCATGTATAATACATGAGGAGGCAGGGAGGCCCAGCCTCAATCTGCCTCTTCTTACAAGCAGTGGCTCCTGAGTGGGTTTTTGCTTCATCAGTCACGTGCCAACCTCAGGGGAAGGAAGGAATCAGCAAAGACAAAATGGTTCTTGGTAGCAGCAAACTGGTCTAAAAGTGCTCAGCTTTCTGCTGTCTGAGAAACTCTCACACAGGAGCAAGGTGTTAAAAATCAACATGAAAACCATCAGGTAGTTTTTGGGACAGGTAACGGTCACAGGCAGAGGCATTTCAGTGAGAGCCCTCTCAGGCATCCTAGAGCAATCCAAGACTTTTCTGAAGTAATTCCAGTTAAAATGAACACTCTGCATCCATCTCTGATTCTATATTAGTGATTTTCACATGGAGGGACAGAGCTATGCCCCACAGTAGGACTTTGGGTACTAAAACGTTCCAGTTATACAACACATGCACAAAATGTTCAGAAAACTTTAAACTGAAAAGGTTCACAATTCTCTTGTGGTTGTCACAGATATCCAAGATTAATTAAATGTAGCAATAAATGAGATACAATAAAGATGCATAATTTCCTTAGACCCTAGTCATCTGATTTGATTTCCAAGCCAATTTTCCCATTTTTTATCCTCTGGACAACAATTGTTATTTACCAAGTTGCTTCCCAGAAACACTGCAGTAAAATATTAAAACTACTGTGAGCAGGAAGAGGTCTTCATGAACATTATGTTCCATGGAGAAAAACTCAATTCATCCAAATAAAATGAATTCTATGTGTTTTTATAATAGCTACTTCTTCCCATTATGTAATTGATTTAATTAATAGGAATTTTAGTCTAAATCCAAACCGGCCACAAAAGATTCTTCATAAAGTAGCAAAAAAAAAAAAAAAAAAAAAATCTGTGATTTATTTATGTATGCAAAATCCTAAATATTTCACACACCATTGTTTAAAGGATCTTTCTGTGATACCAGCCTCATTTCAATCTTAACAACCTACAAGACTATTTACAATTCCTTCTGCTCTAGAAGAGGATTGTAAACCTTGTGTCCCAACCAGCCACACTATAATTTCCTACATTTAATTAGAAAATAGATGAGATCAGTTTATTTGAACTGGTACTTGAAGTAAGCAATTAAGTGCTTCACTTAATAGGAGTGTGTGCTGTAAATCTGGCCTTTCATTACATGTACAGTTCCCCACACAATAGGTTTCTGGTAGCAGAGAGAAGCTTGCAGGAATGCTTTAACAAAAACACACTATTTAGGAATATTGTGATGTATTTCCAGTGCCCCTGAGGGACTTAGATTAATACAGCCTATTATCTGTCCTTATTACATAGAACTAAGTATGCAATTAATTGGCAATCTGTAGTGGATTATGGAAACATTCCAGATGGATGGGGGTTTATCACAGCATTTTGCTGCAGCAGATACTGTAATATGCTAAGTTTGGGACACTGACTTTACAAGAATTTATTTCTTTGTCAGATAGGTCTCGTGATCAAGAATTTCCATTTCCTTTTACAGCAGAGGCAAGGGCTCAAGACACAGCACAAAGCACCCGTGAGATAACCCAGTATTGCTTCAGCAGACTGTCTGTGCTCAGACACAATGGGATGTGTGGGCTGCACCTCCCTCAAGAAATTAAAATGCAATCAATTGACTTAGTTAATATTTTGCTCTGTGGGAAAAACTCCATCAGACAGTCTGGAGCTTCATTAATCCATGGCTTTGCATGAGCTGTGGCAGCCTAAGCAGGAGAAAGCCCTCTGTGGTTTGCCAGCCCTCCTCAGCAATTTGGGGGTGAAGGGTAGCTGTTAACCTTTCCAGCCTTGCCTTCCCCTGCCACTGGGGTTGGATAATGCAGGAAAAACCTGGGATGAGGTATCTGGAGCTGTCACAGATGGCTCCACTGTCACTGGGCCACGGCTGTTGGGAAGGAGAGCTCACCTGGAAGCTGAATCCAGACAAGATCCAGAGGAGAGCAGCAGCCCTCAGCAGTGCATCACACCCCAGGCAGGAGTCTGGAACACACCACTCTCCCAGGAAGTGTTCTCTAAGACATTGAAATGCGATGTTGTTGTGCACAAACCTTGTCAGTGTATTATTGACAGAAAGGAAATGTATGGAGAGCTTCTGCCCTTGAGTGTTTCAGCTGTTTGAAACCAGCAGAATGTGAGCTCCTGTTCTGGTGCAGCAGAGGTAGAGGCCATAGGAAAAAAACTCTCTCACTGTATCCCACTTTGGGGCAAATTCACACATTTCCCTTTCTGCAGTGCCAGTAGGTATTGTTGTCCATTAGAGTACCTAGGCCTGTGCAGATAAAAAGCCACCTTCAGATTGCACTCATGTTATAGAGCAGCTCTTCTTCCCTGTCTCATGACTTCTGTTTTCTCCCCTCAGCATAAGTGCCCAAGAAAGCTACTACAATGCATGGATGAGAGTTATATTCTTGTTTGTCTGGGTATCAGTTCCTAGAAGTGAACAGCTCACTGCTTTTCCTATGCACTCAGCAAGTATCAAAATCCTTGGGAAGGTTTATAAATGCATATTTGCATAGACCACAGCTCAGCCAAGTAACCCAATCCTCATGTGAACTACATGCCCTGCTGTAGGAATTTTCACTTTAATGTGACTTAAGATATAAATCTGACTGTAAAATAAAATATCTTTTAATTCTTCCAGCTATACCTAAGCCTCCTGATTCCCCCTCCTCTTTGGCACTTGCCACTCTCATTTATTTTCAGACTGATAATTGCCCCCTTTACATTTTCACCAACAGACCCCCACACATCCAGTGAATCTCCAGATTGCTTCTGCCATGTGTTTGGATTAATAATTAATGAAGCCAGCTGATTGTTCCAAGTGACCCATTATCATGTCAGGGCAGAGATGAACTAGAGAGAAGACAGGATTCATTTCTGAACCTCCAATTTCAATATCAAAGTTCAAAATCAAAACACCACCAGCAACAATAAATCTATTTCCCTCAAGAGACCTTCTTTTTTAGGGGTGGCCAGAACAGCCCCTTAGTCTGGAAAGTAGATATTCCCAGGCTCAGGGCTTTTTAAACATAAACTACTTTTTCTCCAGTATGTGGCATTTTTCAGGGCTTTTCTGACATTTAGGTATCATCCAGGTATTTAATGACAATCTAGAAGAGAAAAAGAATAGGAAAGGGAAATGTACATTAGCGTGAAAGATTAAGGGGCATGAATATGTATAGCACACACACAAGAACAAAAAGCTGGTATACAATGGGATGCCACAGAGCAGAGTGGGAGGGCTTCTGTTCATTAAGTGTTGATACAGTGGATTTAAATAAAATTGAATAAAATCCAATTTAAATGCTAGGATAAAAAGCCCTGAGCGATCAGGCAGGGGACAGGATGGATTTCTGTCCCTCAGAGGTCAGATCAATGCCTGACCAACAGCAGCTGCAGATGGTCGACAGACCTGATCTAAATTGTTAGATCAGGTCTGCTGATTCTTTTTAATCCCATTCTTTGCTGCTCCTGTAACACAGTATTTATCTCTAGTAAAAAAAAATGTACCAATCAGAGGTGTCTTAATAGAGTTGGTATCTTATTAATTTTGATCATGTCTCAAACCATGTTAGCCTCTACATGCTTAATCCTAAAACAGTAATATTCAATTCTACAAGAATGATTGATACTTCAGCAAGAAGACAGTAAATTCACCCACTGAGAAAAAGCAAACAAACAACTAAATGACAGCTCATCAATTTATTTGTCATGAGCAAAGCTTCACTGGAGATAGCACTGCACAGCTTATTATCAGCCTGCTGCTAATGTAGGGCCCCCAGTTTGAGATTATTTAAGGATGACTAACTCATGTTACATTTATTTCCTCTAAACTTGCTCTGGGCTACATGAAAAGCAGGAATCAATTATTTATTTGCATGACCATTCAGACAGAGCTACAAACAAAACTTAGGATTTCAACACAACACTTTTGTGGGGTGCAGTACCACATGAAGTAGTACCACAAGAAATGAAGACAAATCCAGAAAGGTAAAAATTAAATTTCCACTGCCCTGGGTTATAAAACCACTGGAGCGTTTTAGGCATGAGAGCAATCTAGAGATGGAAATGCTGATATGTGAAAAGTTTAAAGTGCAGATGGAATTGCATAGGTTTCACTGCTTTCAGCTGTGGCTGCTTTCTACACCACTGTTATAATTAATATTTACAGAATGCAAGAGCTTTCTTAAGAGCCATCCTACTGCCTCAGGATCAGTATTTTTTCAGCAGATGACTCACATTTTAATCCCCTGCATGTCACGGTAAGGCACAGAAAACGACGGTGCCTCTATTGTCTCTAGTTGGCTGCACAGCTGAAATGGTGCTGCTGTGACTTCATTGTCCCCAAGGGACTCGCTGTTTCAGCAGCATGGGCAGAATGTTTTAGTCATGACAGAAGGCAAAACCTGTGCGTGGTTATTTAAGGCAATCACTGAATCACTTTTGTGTTGGGCCTGGTATTGATTCACTCTTAACTGCTCTTGGCTTTCAGCAATAATCTCACTTTACCCTGAGATGCGTCAGGGACTGCACAGGTGGGGACAGCGGAGTCACAGAGTAGCCTCTGACATAAATTACAGACAGGTTACAATAGACTGGATAATTCCTCCTAAACTAGATACTCCTGCCTTCTGTCTTAATGGAGAACACCTGACTTACACTTGGATTTCTGCTTCAAAAGATGGGCTGGAATCTCCAACATTTGGTTTAAACACTGGGAGCAACCCCATAGTTGAAGGAATGGATAGATGATTAATCAAGCTGCTGCCAGCTCAAATGCAAATGAGATTATAATGCCATAATACAATACCTTAAACTCTGTGGCCTTTTACCCACATACATTAAGAAAACTCTGCAGTAAGTAAAAGAGAGAAGTTTCATCTGAAACCTGAGTGGACAGCACATTTGAAGTTACTCATTACACAGAAGGATGTAGGTACACTGTGCTTCTTCTCTGTAGGGAAAAGGAACCAGGACCTCTCCAGGGATTTTCTGAGGAGTTTGCAAAAAACGACTTTTTATCGTTTTAGAAGAGCAATTACTAAACCACTTCAGCAATGGAGTACCAGCAGCTGTCTATCTTCATTTTTTCTGAAAATGTTAAAAGTGCAAAATCCACTAGAAAGCTCCTTGCAGAGCAGCTGTGGATTATTTATGGTGCCTTTACTACCCATTGTCTCAAATGCACTGTTCCACATTGAAGGAATATGCTTTACCCATGAATGATCTGTGAAACAGCCAGCCTTAGCAGTTCAGTACTGAAAATGGGATGTCTTAGGAGAAAAAATAGAGCTAGTGAGAGTGTATTTCAAATAATAAAGTGCATTCAGTACTAATTAAACTGTAAAGTGACAATATGAACAGACTGGCTGGATCCTCTCTGGTTATTTTGTTGTGTGCCAACACAGAGCTATTCAGGGATACCAGAGCAGTTTGTTAAGTACATGACAGGGTGGTATGTGACTAAAATTTCCTGGAATTACATATGCACTTGGCTTTTCACGTACAAAAATCTGACTCAAGCCCATGCTAGGTTAGCAGTGCATTCTTCCAGTGCATTTCTCACTCGTGTTTCAAAAAAATGGCTGAAGTTTCTGGTTTCAGGTCTGCAGATTTTCCTCCAAGACAACCATTTTGTTTGCCCATTGCACTGTTACTGGAAGGGGACAGCAACTCTTCCCCACCCAAGATGAAGTAAGGGTAAGAAATAGCCTCAAAAATCAGACCTGTTGTCATGGAAACCAGAACAAGGATTTTTTTTTTTTTTTTTTTTTTTTTTTTTGAGGCCAAAATGGATGCATTTATAAATCAGAGACAAGGAAAATCCTACCCTTTTATAAAAATATGTTAAGTGGAAAATGTCTTTATCATAGGAAGTCAGATATTTACTAGCTCAACAAATGCTGCAGTGTAAAGCAGTATGAGAGTAATTATTTTTTCTATAATACAACATGATCTCATCAGCACCAGTGGTTCATGCATTTGAGAGAAAGGCAGTAGTAGCCATAGAAACAGCCTGCTCTTCCTGAGTGGCAGAAGGTATCGTGTGACACCCACTTTTGGTGGTGGCCTCACACTCTGCCAGATTTGTGGCTCCTTTTGAGTGTGAGGGGGTTTTTTGATGCACCTCAAGCCACTGGAACCAGTTTTATTCTGTGCAGCTCCACTGCTTGGCATCAGCTCTGAGAGGAGGTACCTAAAGGAGGGAGATTCTTTCTGCAGGCTGGGAACAAAAGGTGGCTCCAGGGGTGCTTGTAAAAACAACGCTGTTACTTTTCTTCCCTGTTTTGTTAGAAAGCATGTTGCTACAGCCCTGGAGTAAAACCACGGCCACTGCACCCTGTACTCTTTCAATATTTGTGTGGAGAGATGTACAAGTGAACAACAGACCTGCCTGAGGCCATAGAGAAAGACAAGGACAGACCTTGGGAAAAAAAAAAAAAAGGTTGTTTTCATTTTTCAATCCCAACCATTCACACAGAGCATTTCACTTCACCTTCTTCTCCCCACTTGAATCTCCCCTTCCCCACATCAGCTGCCAGCACAGAGCCCTCCCTAAAGACAAAGCTTGGCTTGGACTCTGATCTCCTGTGACATATTTTCTGTTTAGAGGTGGAAATCGCTGCTTTAAACTGCAACTTGAGCCCTGTCTGGGGACAAACGCTCTGAAGTCACCTCCAGTAGCAGGTGATTTACAGGCAGCCCTTCAAAGCTGTCTCAGCTCACTGTAATTATCTTGATCTCACTGGTACCTTAGTAAAAAAGCACAGGTTATCCTCTTTGTTTGCAGTGCCTAATTGGGCCCAGGCTGTAACGAGCCAGAGTGACCTTTAACAGCTCTTTGGAGCTGGATTTGCAGTTTAAGACTGCTTGTTGTTAACGATGGTTTCACTCTCCTGTGAAAAAGTACAACTCAAAACCAAAAAACGCAGAGAAAGCTGCTGTGTTCTGCTCTGGAGAGCATCTGTGGGAGACACATCTGCCACACGTGTTTTATGAAGGTGCTGGACTACCCACACGTGGAATAAACACTGAGATGGAAGCAGTTTATTGCCCAAACTTCCTCCCACAGCTCATGGCTCCAGCAGGTAGCACTGCTGGACCACACAGGAAGCTGCTCTAGAACCAGGCTTTTACAAGCCCCATTTTTAAAAAAAAAACCAAACCAACCTGTAACAGATTGGAGTAATTTGGCAATGCTGAGATGCACAAGGACATGACTGCATATTATATACAGTACACATACACATAAACCCCTGGGAAGGGCATGAGGCAGCAAGAGTTTCCTCTCTCACATTTTAATCTGGCGTTTCACCTTTTCCCAGCTGCTCTTGGAGCAGAGATCCCAGCACTGAGAAGTCAGCAATAACTGACTAACCCACAACCTGCACTGGTTTTGCTTTGGGTGATAACCATCCCTTTGTGGGCACCTGGTTACTCAGTGAAAGGCAAGCCAAAGACTTTGGACTCTGAGAGGCACATTCCACACCTGGACAGAAATATGGGAAGCAGTCAAAAGGATGAGCTACAATGGAAAATAAATTGTACTGCATAAAAAAAAAAAAAAAAAAAAGAATGAATAGATCAAATGCAGCCCAGGTGGAAGGGAAGAAGCCATGTGGGAAAAGGAGAAGCATGTTACAAAGCAGCGCAATGCCACTTGCACAAACCCCTGAAACTGCAAGAAATTTATTTGTTTACTCAATGGCTCTTGACATTACAAGCCATGATCATGTTTCCATCACTTACTTTCAAAACTTAAGAGTTTTCCATACAACAGAGGACAAAACACTGGCTTCTTGTTACATGGTGGGTGTCAATACTGCACACTGCCAAGAAATACAGCTGCCTGCTGAAAAAGACTTCCTTCACCACTAACTACAAATCTAAGATGTTTCAAGGGGTTTTCTCCCTCTGTTTGAAGGAGAAAGAGTCTGCATGCATAAAAGAGGTGAACAAGGGTGAAAATGAGTTCAAGAATGTTACCAGGATTTTCCCATCTCTTACTCAAACACGTTTTTGTTTGCCAGATGCGGTGCTCTAAAATTGTTTGATGTTTTTCGCTGTGTTTCCACCTCATTGTTTCTGATGGCGGTAGCACTTCCAGGGTTTGGGGTCGTTAGACCAAACATTCCGACCCCAAGGATACAATTGTGATAACACCCTGCGAGGTGATCGACGCTCACAAACGGTTCTAAAAGTCTGGGCCACGGGGCTACTGTGTGTAATGTTGCCCACATAACAATCGAGACAGATGGAATTAGGCTGTGTTCTGAGGAAATGAGACCTTCTGTTTCCACGTGGAGCAAAAGGAGCCTCTGCTTTCCATCCTGCAGTACTATATATGGAAACAGCTAAAGTTATGTATTTTCAGACTCTATGGAAAACTTCCTTATTAGAGCAAATTCTAAAATTCCTTCATAGAAAGAAGCCTTTAAATGAAACAACATAAAATTAAACTGATCAACCAAACAAAAAAAAGAAGCAAACCCAAAGACTGTTGATATTCAGTGAGAGACAAAATTCTACCATTTGACTTCTTTACTCAGTTACAGGCTTGCCTCTACAGTTTTCACTAAACACAGATTACAAACCGTTGCAAACAAAGCAAAAGAGTTGGGTAATGCAGTAAGTAATATGGAATTTAATTCAAACTAAGCCTGGGCTAAGCAGAAAATAAACAAAAGGGGCTGTGTAGGGTTTCTCAGCATCAGAGGTTGCATATCTGGTGGAAAAGATTCTTTTGTTTAGGATTGTTTGCCTTGTTAAATTGGCTCTGGTTTGTATGAATATTATAGCAGATCGTTTCTTAAAGTAAAAGATCTCTTAACTCCAACCTGGGCCATAAGCCTTGTTATGAAATAAGTGCTGTATATCAAACTACACCAAAGAATGTTAAAAATGGCCAACATGAGCACCCCCCAACTGGGAAATGCCAGAGCTCAGGACAGTTTGTTGTCCAGTCTATCCCTGAGTGAACCAGGAACTCTCTCAGTTTCAGCAGGTACAGAGCAGCACAAACCTGGCATTTGGGGCACCCCCCCAACACAACCTGCAGAAGTGGAGGGCACCTCAGCCCTGCTAAAGTCCCTCTGCCAAGTGGATCCCCTTCAGTCAGAAGTAGATGGATATCCCAGTTTGATGCACATTGGCAGTGGCAGGAACAATCACAATTTTAAGTCCAGCAGGAGCAGCTACACAAAGAGCTGTGCTGCTCATGCTGTATCTTGTGAACATCTGACCCAATTGATATCTTTTCATATTTCAGCTGCCCAACACCTCCTACATTCTTTAGCTGAAAGACAGCTGACTTGGAAAAGACACTGGGATAAGCTTTTTCTTTATGTAAATCTCTCCTAAGAACAAAATAAGTCCCAGTTCCTCATTTTTGCTTGTGAAACTATACATGGAGTAAGTCTAGCTGCTAATTTGCAGTCTTTCATAAAGAAAATCTCAACAACAAAAGATTAATGTTGTCCTCTAATTCTTTCAAAGTGGAAGCAAGAAAATTATCTCTTCTCACTCCAGACAGCTTATTTTTAATTTGTTTTAGTTTTGTGGCATCCAGAAGTCAGCATGGTCAACACCTCATATCTCCATTAGTGCTCCAAACATAAGATCTAGAATATTTTTGTACATAAATTACCCCACATTTTGACAGTTTGATCAAGCCATTTAATAATTTCTCATAGTTCTTCCCATCAAAAAACACTGAATCAGAATCAAAGGATCAAAAAAATCCCTGGATCCAACCCCCACTCAAAGTGCTATAGTATTTCAGGGAAGGTGAGGCCAGGGCAGTCTAGGAGAGCTCCATATTCACATTCTCCCTTCACTGTGGGTCATACATTTTTTGAAGTCACCTAGATGTAGTCCAGAGCACACATTAATGTTTATGGTCTATATATACAAGACATGCTACAATTTAATTTAGTAAAGTCAGGCTTTGCAGTTTTGTTGTAGATATGGTGGCAGCATCTTGGCAACAACATATATCCTCTCAGTTAACAGGCTATGACAGGAGGCTTTTATCTCACCTGTAAGTACATTTTCTAAGATAACTGCATATTCTGATCTCTACCCATAATCACAGAATCAGAGAATGGTTTGGAGGTGACCTTAAACATCATCTAGTTCCAACCCCCAATAATCAGAGTCATCTGTTCACTGCGCCCTTTCTTTCTCCTTTTATAGAAGAGTTGGTTACCAGCAGGCAGAGGGGTTTGTAAAGGGAAGTACAAAGTCTTGCAAAACCCAGAACTTCCTTTGTGACTACCCAAGGACTCAAGTTTGGGTGAGAATCAGACTCTTTCTTTTACCCTTATAAGGCAATCCCACAAAAAACCAAAGGCAAATCAGGTGAGAAGCTGTGAAGGTACAGCTCCTGCAACAGCCAGTTACAGGCAGAGCTGAACAATATGGATATAAAAGGGCATCGGGGGTAGGTTTGGGCTGTACCTTTTAAAGTCAAAGGAATTTCATGCTGAGGTCACCCTACAGATGATCAGGGTGCTGAGCCTACAACTAGGTTCATCAAACAATATTATTGTAGGATTGCACTGTGATTGCAGTTGGCTTCTGAAACTTCACATCTCCATCAAAATAGGAAACATGGAGTCTAATGGCAATAAAAAGTGGTGACATTACTTTTGTGTTCATTAGACCCTAAAACATGGATGAAGGTGTTCTGTAATTTAACTCTTAACTCAAATGTGACTTTTTTTTGCAAGGGCCAGAGCTGTGCAATATAATGCAACTGAAATGCTGAGCAATAACTGGGAAGTGAAAAGCATCAGATGTGTTTCCTCCGTGTGACTTAGAGCAGGGCTTATCTACACTCCACACTGCAAGAGGGTTGAACCCTAATGGCTTATTTTGAACTATAGTCCCAATCTCTCCTTCCCAGAAGGTGAATATACCCCCAAAATACCCTGCTGAAAAGTGCCTCCGGTGTGACATCATCTTTTTTGGAGTTCTCAGATGCCTGTGGCTGAGAGGGCTGGTGTTCTGCTCATTGCATGTGTGAATGCAGCTAATTATAAGCTCTCAGGAACAGAAATCCTGTCTCTGCCTGCACAGTCTGGCACAGCAGGGTCCCTTTCTCAGCTGGCCTTCGGTGAGAACTCAGTTCGAGGTATGAATCATATCAAAGGTGAATCAGAGAGATTCTGAGTCACTGACACCAGAGGGTAACAACATTCACAGATGTATACAAGACTAATGAGCTGCAAAATTTCTCTGTTCCAACTCAAGAGAGAAGAAAAAATAATTTAAAAGAAACGAAAAGATAACTGAGGTAAAACAGATGTACTTGATATAAACACACAGCTGTTTAGCTCATCATTGACATTCTATTTTGTTATCTTGAAATAATTTATTTTAACTGAAGGAGACTTACCTGAACTGAGAGATTTGAACTGAAATGAGGATTACCTGGAATAAGATCATCTTAGATTTTCTGTGGTCTTGGTAAACTAATAAAACCAAACTGACTCCATTTTATTCAAGTCTAAAGTATATAGTCTTTTAAATAAAATAGTTTGGGGTTTGTGGTTTCGATTTTTTCACTCTGCAATCATACACGTCTATCACCAGTTCACAAAATTAGCCACAATTGTTTATAGAACCTTCTTGTGTTTTCTTCCTCTCTTTCATACACCAGTATATTCTTGAATGTCCTTAAAAGGTATCTTAGTGTATTCTCTCATTCTTACTGGCAGAAACAAAGCACCGGAGACACTTAACCAGCTCTGCTGAGTAGCTGAAAATACACATGAGGAAGTGACGACTCATTTAAGGAGAGCTGCGAATTGCTACCCTCATGCACCAGGTTTCCAGCTTGACTTTTTACACTCTGGGCGCAAAAAGAGGAGTTGAAAGGGTGTTTAGCCTCTGACCTGGAAATTCCCCACAGCGGGAGCGTAATCTGTGCGATTTAGTGTGAGTACCTTGTGGCTTTAAGAGCTGGTTAACCTGCAGTTCACAGCCTAATGTCACAAGCAAGTGACAAAACGCCATCCAGGAGCAGCAGGAAGCTCGGGTCAGATTGATGGGCAGGGCAAATAAACCCACAGCCCACAGTCACCTCTGTCACAAAGGGGCAAGAAATAACCAAAAGAGAATAAATTTGAGCTAAGCCATGCCAGGTACCTTTCAGTAGCTTTTGACTGATTCTGAGCTCAGCTGGAGAAAAGAGGTCATTAAATCATCATTTGTTTGTGAAGATGATACTGGTCAATCAGACTTAGCTGGCTGGTGGCCAGCTCAGTGCAAGGTCAGTTAGACTAGAATCTCTAGTTTTGTATTTCCAGACTAAAAGAGATCCTTCGGAAAGAGGTAAAATATGAAACACGACCCATAAAACAAACAAATTCAAAAATCCAATTGCATGCAAAGCAATACATCCACAGAAACACTAACCTTTAAAAATAAATTAAAGAAGAAAAAATTAGCTTGAATGAAAACACTTTGTTTTCCTCATTCTGTATGTTTCACTGTTTTCCTTAGGCATCAACAGGAAATTTGTTAACACTGATGGAAACCAAACTAACACACAGTAGACTTTTCCCAGGACCTGCTCACGTAGCCCAGGGAGAAACCACCAAGAACAGAGTTTTGTCCTCACGGCCATTACGCAGTTAGTGGGAAAGGGATGAACCAATTTTTTACACAAGCAAATTTTACTTCTACACCCAGTGTGTAAATGGGGGAATCCAAACTCCCTGTGAGCAGCGTTGAAACCCGCGGTGTGGGCTCCACAGCGAACTTCCTAAACGTGCGATGCCATCGTGTGGGCAAAGACGTCTCCAGCAGTTTCCAGAGGAACTTCGATGAATTTCATTGAATCCTGAAATGTTTTGAGCTGTTTTGAGTGAAAATTATCATCTCGACACTGCTACGGGCAGGGACACCTTCCACTAGCCCAGGCTGAGTTCATGTCATATGAACAGCACATTAATTCTTTCATTTTTACTTGCTGTGTCCTGACCTGCTGCTACGAGCTGGGTAACTCCTGTGCCTCTAGCGGTGACCAGAGCCAATCTGGAGCAGGATCTACCCTGGAATTCCGGTTAATGTGTCCTTTATGTCTGAGCTGGCAACAAGAAGAATATTCTACAGGTTTTTATGAAATTTTGCACCCCTGAAGGTTAAAAGAAAAACCAAACCACCCCAGAATGAAAACGTGTGTTTTAACTTTATCAAGATTTTCACTCATTCCTGCAAAAGAACAAAACAATGGGAGCTGTGCCATGGTTGGCACAGACAGAATTACAGAATCACAGAATGGGTTGGGTTGGAAGGGACCTTAAAGATCATCTCATTCTAGCCCCTGCCATGGGCAGGGACACCTTTCACTAGCCCAGGCTGCTCTAAGCTGGCCTTGAAAACTTCCAGGGATGGGGCATTAATAACTTCTCTGAGCAACTTTTTTTTTTTTTTTTTTAAATTCTCCTTCTCCGTACATTTCTGCTTTTTGTTGAAAACACGCTGATCAGATTATAAATAAAAGTTAAATGCCAAAGCTTCTAACCTGTTCCATGGTACCTGGTTGTCAGAACACTCACAACACAAGGTTTGTGGGGATTTGCCCATCTCCTCCCACCTGGAAGAAGGAGGAGGCTTCACAAAGAAAATCTACCAGAGCCAGACAAAGCATGGACAAACAAGGTGTCACTGCCACAAAGGCAAAGGCCTTAGTGTGTTACAGGAACCAAACCCTGTGCCTGAAAGAACAAGGGGAGTAATGTAAATGAGATGCAAAGTTGTCAACCTGAAAAAAAAAGTGAGTTCTGGGAAGAGTTTTGCAACTACTGAGATTAAATCTTTTCTCCCAAATATTCACATCTGACTGAAGGCATGGCCAGTCCCTGTGACTTTGCATTTGTCCCTCAGCCCATGTACAGCCTTTTTACCTCTCAGCCTCAAACCAGCCTGATTTTGCCAGTAACGAGATAGAAACTGAACCCGTTCATTGAGAAATTGTTGTGCTTTCCCTCCACTGCCCATTGCCATTGACATTCCCCAGAGCCTGAGTGTTTACCCTGAAAGTGACCTCTGTGTGTGGATATTTATCACACACAGGCACACACAGCTTTTTCCTTCCCAAAGCTGCTTCCAGCACAGATCAGGGCCAGCAACACCTCCTCCCACAGACCTTCCCAGGATACTTTTTGGGATGCTTTTTAAAATGCTTCAGCACGGGGCACCCAGCAGCTCAGCCCTGACAGGGGCTGCTGGGGGTGGTCGCTGTGTCCCAGCTATAGCTCTGAATTCTTACTCTTTTTGAAACACCTTTTAGAGCCAGAGAGGCTGAGGGAAAAGGGATGCCTCAGGAAGAAGGGTCTCCTCAGGGAGGAGGGTTCCCTAAAGGAGAGTCTCTCTAGGAAGAAAGGTCTCGGGGAGGACGGTCCCCTCAAAAAGGAGCCTTTCCTCAGGGCGCAGGGTTCCTTCAAAAAGGAGAGAAGGGTTCGCTTAAAAATGGGGGGTTTCCTCAGGGAGAAGGGTTCCCTCAAAAGGAGAGTTTCTCCAGGGAAAAGCGTTCCTTTAGGGAGCTGGGTGTACTCCAAGCTGAGGAACCCCTCATGGAGGGGAATGGCCGCGCTCTCGCTGTTCTCCGGAGCTCTCAGGCTGCCTCCCCACCGCCCTCCACTGCGGGCTGCGGCACCGCCCGCCTGTCCCCTTCGGATCACGCCGGCAACACTGCCGGTCCTCACCTTCCCGACTTCCCTCCATCCCATCCCTTCCTTCCTCCGTCCTCCCTTGCCTCCCTCCCTCCGCCCGGCCCGCCCCGCGGCCGAGGGCCGGCCCTGCGCTCCGCCCCGGCCGGGCGGGCCGAGGTGCCGCATGGCGCCGGCCTTGCCCGGGCCGGTGTCACAGCCGGCAGTCACAGCCCGCTGTGGAACGGGCCCATCGCGGGCGGAGAGGGGCCGGGCCGGTGTCACAGCCCTCAGTGGAACGGGGCCATCGCGGGCGGAGAGGGGCCGGGCCGGTGTCACAGCCCGCAGTCACAGCCCGCTGTGGAACGGGCCCATCGCGGGCGGAGAGGGGCCGGGCCGGTGTCACAGCCCGCAGTCACAGCCCGCTGTGGAACGGGCCCATCGCGGGCGGAGAGGGGCCGGGCCGGTGTCACAGCCCGCTGTGGAACGGGCCCATCGCGGGCGGAGAGGGGCCGGGCCCGCCCTGCCGGTAAGCGAGGGGCGGGCGAGGGGCTCGCTTCAGCCTCTCCCTCGTCACCGGCGTGGGGCAGGGAGCTGCTGGGATCGCCTGCGGAGGGATGGGCTGGGCTGGGCTGAGCTGGGCACACCGGGAATAAACCGTGCAAGGACCCCTTTTCTCCAGCGTTTCGCTGTTTAAATTAATAATATCCTTACGGTCTGTCTTCTAGGTTACAGTGGTTTCCATTCAGCCCTCGGTGTTTCCCCCACGACCGGCATCTTGCTCAGGCAAGCTTTAGGCCTGAAGGTGAAGCAGCCACAACCCGGCCTCTTGTCTACTGTAAACAAAGTTAACGACAGAAACACTGCATTGGGATCAACAGTCCAGGAGGCTGCTGAAGGGCTCGTCTGTGAAAGAGAGGTGTCAGGAAGGACATGGAATTTGCAGAAAAAACCCTACAAAATGATCTTTTTATTCCTCATCTCATCTTTCTTATATTGTCACCCCAGACTTGTGTTTCCCCCAGATATACAGGAATGCTGTTGGCAGTGGTGGCTGTCATTGTGGTCGTGGTGGAATTTGGGATTTCAGGCCCTGTTAGGTCTGTGCCGTGCTGTTCCAGGCAGAAAACCAGAGCACAGGGCCCAGACAACACTAAAAATTAAGTCTGTGTAATGCAGGTGACTCCCAGCACGTTGAGAGATAGTTGTACCACTAAATGTATAAAACCAACACCTTATCACCAGCCTTAATTCTGTGGGTACCAACTCCCAATGATTGATTTATTGGTTTCATATGAATCTGTGTGTTTTTAATGGGTCTTGAGTTGTGTTTCTAAATGTTTTTGTTACTTTGTTTCAAATTATTTTAGTATTATGTCCTTAGGAATAAAAACACTCTCATGTGATGTGTTCTAGTGCCACATCATATTGGCAAACTTAGCTGTAGTCCATTAATGCACCAGAAAGATGCAGCATAATCTGTCATTGCTAATCCATTATCGGGCTTTTCCCTTCACGTTAGGGATGTATTCCAGCTGTCAAACTCATGGTCACTTTGTATAAACTAATTTAACTGTTAGATCATATTGGTTTTTCCATTTGATAGGGACGTGATAGGTTTGTATTGGTGGCCAGGGTGGTTTTAGTGAAGAGCTGTCAGACTGTTGGCTTTTAAAGCACAGTTCCTGCTCACAGATGTTCTCCACATTCATTAAATCTGGGTGAATACAGGGACAAAACAGTACTTTTAATAATTTCCTGTAAGGCTACTCATTTGCTCTTCTTGTAAAGCTTGCCCTGGTATGTTGTCTGTTTGATGTGTCTTTCATGGCCCTTGTAATATCCTTTTGTGTTTAATGTTTCTTTTGATTTTTTTTTCTTTGCTTCAGGTTGGGAAGATGGGGAATGCAGAAAGCAATGCCTATCAGAATCACCTTTCCAGATTTCTTCCTGAGGAGCAGTCTGACATTGATGGACTATTCAATACCTTATCAGGATCGAGTGGCTCAGCTGGAGCAAAACATGCCAAAGCTGCAAAGAAAACTGTGACTCTGGCAGCACTACAGGCAAGGCAATCTGTTATTTATGATATATCTGGGATGTAGTGCACTAAACAGAATTCCAGAAAGAAACTACAAAGATGTGGCAATAGTTATTTTTCAAGGACTGCTCATCTCAATTTAATTTTTCATATTTTGGGGCAGGATGGATATTTAACTTTTGCTTGCAGTTTAGCATGAGTAGTGACTTTCAGGTTTGCATTCATTTCTTAAATTTCACTTTTGGGTCCATTTGGAGCTTTCCTGATTCTGAAGAAAGTTGGGGTGTATGGAAATTTTTTTACAGAAACCTGAAAAATGGGAAGAGTATTTTTCCCCCTGGAGTCTGTAGTGTAGAATCATTTACAGATTGTCTTGAGGAGCTGTCACAAAGTCAGTTTTTATTTGGTTATGCCTGTCTCTCTCGATGCATCACTGTCTCTAATCTCTTCACTTGTACTAAAAGCAGAGAATTCAATTTGACTTGATTAAGCTGTGGTCCCTGTTTTAGCTAATTAACATGCATTATGCTTCTGATTAACTTTGCATTCATTTTCTAATCAAGAGAAAAATGATTCCTTGGAATCCTTAATAACTTCAGCTAGTCAGGAGCTAAGTGGCCCAATGAATGTAGTGGTAAAGTGCAGTTTTGTATGTATTACACAGATAATGGAGTCAAATTAAAACTCATTGAAAGCAGCAGGTTATTTTAAGGTGTTCAGCAATGCCTGTGCATACAGACCAGCTTCAGCCTTCCTGCAGCTTGGCTGTTTGTGAGCTGTCACCAGATTTTGGAACACCAAGTTTGGAAATGATGTTCCTGCTGCCTGGTTTTTCAGCATTAATTCATCCAATGTGCTTGGTGTCTGTTATTTGTTTGGGACCTGTAGAAGTTCTCTTTCTAACTCTGCCCTAGAACAGTGTGATCTCTGATGAACATTTCCCTTTTCCCTTCCTGCCTTTTTGTTTACGAGCTTAAATTATAATCTTTTGGAAGACTTCCTGTAGGTGCAGGGAGAGTGGCAGTGCCATTTCTGCCTTGTAGGTGACAATGCTCATGCCTGGGCTGGACTGAGATGTGACAGGTTTGATCCAGCAGCAGTCTGGTAACACTGGTGAGGCCCCAAGCATCACCTCCTGTGCTCTGCTTAGGTTACACATCTAGGCCAGGGCAGGCTGCACTGCATAGCTTGGGAAGCAGGTGGAGCAGGAACCTCCAGATAATTTCTGGAAGCCATTTAAAACAAGGGTTCTGAACTATCAGAGATGTGAGTTAGGTGGTTAATAAAGACTCCTTTTTTACACACCTCCTTTTTTTGCACCTCGGGTCCACTCTTTGGAATAGCTAGAAGCAAAATGGACCAGCGCAGTGAAGTGGTGGGATTAGGTAGGTAATTCAGCAGTGTGAAGTATAAAAGCCTTGAGTACAATGTTTTAGTAGTGTTCCCTGCTGCCTCTCCCACTTTAGGCTCGTGTAGGATTTTTAGGAAGCCTCTCAAAGACAGCTGCAGCCCCTGTGGCCATCCCTCCCTCGCTGTGGAGCCCTCTGATGGGAAAGGCTCTGGCTGCTGTTTGTGCTCCTGCTGGAATCAATGGGAGCTGTACCCCTGACGTCAGTGAAAGCAGCACACAGCTCAGGATAGTGGATCTCTCCTGCCCAGCAACAGCCATTCACAGCAAATAGGAGCAGCCCAGGTGGCTTCCACAGCAGTGACACTGAGCCAGGGAAATCAGTGATAGCAGCTCCCCTGGGTGGAGTAGGGCCTTTAGGCAGGTGGGGCTCCACTGATTTCAGCACAGTGGAAGAGTCAGGTCACGTCTTCAGCACGTTGTGCACAGCGCTGTGCACAGTGAGGACACTGGGTAATCATGTCCTCCTGCATGCATGTATTTGAGATGATTTATTTTTAAACAGTGTAATTATCTTGAACGCTCTGAAAGTTGAATCCAAAGTCAGATCTTTCCCACAGAGCTGTGATGAATGATGATATATTCCAGCTAGATTGAAATTCTAAGGGCCAAGTGTGCAATTCAGATGAATAAGTGCTTATTTTGACTCTCCTAACATCAGGGATGCTTTTTAAAAATCAGGTGATCTGTGCTTCAGTTTGTTGCTATGCAGAGGGAAATTTCCCAGGATTGTTTCTACACACCCATGCAGGGTTAAACACTGCCTTGAGGCCAAAACTGAGATATGGAAGGCACTCTACTTTCCTGTTAAGTGACCTCCACTATCAAAAGCAGATTTAAAATGCAATTTTGAATCTTTTACTGGCAGAGTTGTCAACCTTTGCACCAGTTACTTCCTAGAAACCCTTTGTTTATATCCTATTTAGACTTTACAGTGTTGATTTTTCTGAAGTCCGTGACATTTCTAGAAAAACAGCATCAACCTAAATCACTAAAAAGATCACTATAAAAATAGAGATTTTTAGTTTTTCTCTTGGCAAAGCAGCTCTTTGACAAAAGTTTATTGGTGACACTCCATTCTCTACATCAGCACAGATTACCTGGAATACATCAGTTGTTCTTCCATTTGTAAATGTGCTCTTTGCTGTTTCTCTCACTGCAGGCACACACCAGGGAGCCCCTGCCAGAGCCAATGACTCTTCGGTTGTACAATGGAATGAAAAGCATTGACCTGCCTGGCAAATCATCTGGGCTGAGTGAACAGATTGCTAAAGAGCAGTTTGTAATTTTTATGTCCAACCTCTTAAAAGGGAATGCAGATGAGAAGATTAGCATAATAATGAGAATGATCTCCAAGACAGGAGGCCCTCTGAAAGGCAAACAAATCCAAGAGGTAAACGAGCAGTTAAATGTGTGTTGGAGGGACAGTAAGAGTGCAGGGCTATACTTAAGAGCCAGCAAGGGCTGTGGTGTCACAGGTGCTCCTGAGAACTGAGCAAAATGTTTTCTAGAGCTTTAGTTACAGGATCAGCTATGTAGCTTGCAAGGTGAGAGAGTGAGATATCCCAGAACAGTAATTCACCAGCAGCTCCTACACTGCAAAACGTGACCCTCCCCTTCTTCTTTCATTCTCTGTTTTATGGAGGTGCTTTGTGAAGTAACATGTATGAAATGTCTTGAAAAAGGATTCATTTCAAGATCTATGAAACTGAAATAGCATTTCTGTAGTTCCTGACTTGTCATAGCAAGTGATGTTTCTGCCTTTGGGATTACAGCATCAGTAGTGTTTGACTTTATCTTCAGTCGTTTGAAGCTATTGGAAATTTCATTTAAGAAATACCAAAATGGTGATGTTTTAAAGTTCACAGAGGATCTGATCACATCTGTAGTCCACGTACTGAGCTACAGGAAGGAGCTGAAAGGTTGGAGTTTGGAGAATACGAGGGATTCTTCAAGTGGAGTCAAAGCTTTGGCTTCTGAGCTGCTCTCAGAATTGAAGCTTCCAGGTAAGCAGCCCTGATTTAGCATATCCCAGAGCTTGTGTAATCAGTGATCTCATGAGAATTTCTCTCTTTAGGTCACATCTTTGAATTTAAAGGATAATACCAAAATATCAAACCTAGTGCTTAGAAAATGACATGGGAATTTTATTTATTTTACCTTACCGTCTTTCTCCCCTAAATTCAGGTGAGATTTGGTTTGAAGTCCCAGTTTGTTGTGGAACATGTCTATTTTACAAATACCACTTGCAAATGACAGGCATAGGCATCTAAATATTGTTTATGTAAATCAAATTTATCATATATTTATGGCTATATCCTTTCATGAAGCATAAGTCTATCTTTGCACTGCTGTAATAACAGATTTTGGTGTCTTGCAAGAACATTTCATGAGTTGTAGTTTGGAGTCCGTGTTTCTAAGTCATGACAGCCCAGCCAAAGAATGCCCCAGGTAAATGGTTCTCACTTCTGTTCTAATGGTTCTGCATTTGCTTAATGTAGTTGACACTTTACTGTTGCTGGCTCCTTTCATACGTGCTTTTCTATTCATTACAACAATGGAATATTGTGTTAACACTTAAAAATCACCTGATTATTTTCAAGACTGTGAGACTTACTCCTGTCCCTGTATGTCTTGTTCTTTAGATGGGACAAAACCCGTGGGTTCTCAGCTACTGGAGACAACTTTTGATCGAAGTGTCATTGAGGACTGGGTGTACAGAGTTCCCCAGATCTCAATTTTCCTCAGTGTTGTCATCAGACAAGGCCTCCACGTCCTGCATTCCCTCCCAGACCAAACCAATGACATCCTCAACCTGGTTCCCCACTGCAAAGGCATCAAAGGAAAGGGAGTTGCCAGTCTCTTTGACATCCCAGCCATCATCTACATCAACTCTCACCTGCCTGCAGAGCTGCAGCACAAGTGGCAGCTTTTATTTTCCTCCAGGCTCCATGGGGAAAGCTTCTCACAGTTGTGTGCCCATATAGTGAACAAAGGCCCTTGCATAGTGATCCTAAGGGATGTGGATGGTTTCCTCTTCGGTGGGTTTGCATCTCACTCCTGGGAGGTGAAGCCACAGTTTCAAGGTAAAACTCACTTTTCTTTATTTAGTATCTCTGGTAAACATTCCCTATTTTTTGTACAGGCACAAGAATCCTGTCCCCTTCATGGATACTGTCTTTTTAATGACACAGTGTTTTTTACACTTCCAAGTGAATTTTTCTGGGGTAAAAATAACACTAATTTTCAAAGAATATAAAACACATGCAAAGTTAATCTTAGCATGGCAGTCAGGCGTGTTGCTGATTAATATTTATAGTTTGTTATTTGATAAGGCTTTTAAAATTGCAGGACTTATTGATCACAGAACAAGTTTTCAGGGAAATCTATCAAGCCCTGTAGCTGCTTAGGTGGAAAATTAAATGAAAATGAAGGAAGTAGAGTGCAGATGATGAATTAGTGTCTAAATAATTTGTCCACAGGATGGCAGTCCTCCATCAGGAACACCCGAGCCTCCTCTTGCCATTTGTGCAGTGTCGTTGTTCCTCTTCTAAAATCCAGCAGCCAGAGGATTATTTGGACAAGTTAAACTTCTTGTTCCCTTAAAACTTAGGTGGAGGGAGAGAGGGTTTTTAAAGGACTCTTTGGAAAGAATGTTTGTGATGGATTTGTGAAGAAAAAACCATGGGCTTTGGGTATTTAGTGTTGCTGGGAATCCTCACTTTGGCTACATTAGAAACTCAACTCATGTCCTGAGTGAGTATTTCAAAATTACCACTTCAGACAGTCAGTATAATGCTATTTTACACTGATTACACATCCTTTTCCTTGTATTCTTTCCTGACAGAGAAACATATAAAGCATACAGGGCAAGCACAGCACAGATGCCTCTGAGTACCAAACTGGGCATGGTGAAAACTGCTCTAAATCATCGACTCTGAATTGATTTGTGTATCAGTGTAGTCAGAACTAGGGGTGTTGCACTCACACCAATTTGTACACATCTATCAGCTGGCCACTTTTAGGTGACACAGTGCAATCTGAGGTAGGTGACACAGTGACATAATGTCCTAGTGGTGCCTCTGACTCTGCCCTTGATCACAGCCTGTAATTGCATTGATTCCTGTGACTACACAGAGTTCATTGAGAATGAAAAATAGATATAAATCTTGATGGGAGGTCTGCTGGCTTTCTGAGATGGTAGCTGCTGTCTTTGAATTATTCAGCTTTGATTATTTTTTCTATTCTATTTGCAGGCAAGTTATTGCTTGACCACTTGTCTGACCTGAGGTGCTTCTCTGTTTGCAGGTGACAACAGATGCTTTCTGTTTTCAGTTTTCCCCACTCTGGCTGTATACACATACACAGGGTACAATGATCACTACATGTATTTAAACCATGGCCAACAGACTATGCCAAATGGACTTGTAAGTATTCAGAAATGATGATCTGAAAATTGGATTTGTGGCTGGTGTTTGGAAGGGTTTTGTGGTTTTTTGGGTTTTTTTTTTGGAGAGCAGATTTGTTTCACCAGTTATTCTCTGAGGAAATTTATATCCCTGAAGCAGCACAAAACAGTGATCTGTGTAACTGGGAATTCCTCCCCTGGCTGCTCTCCCTGCCATGCCAACTGCTGTTGGAGTTATGGAGGAGAAAGCCCAGCAGAATTAAAGTGCAGACATTGCAAGTAGTTGCTGCTGTGTGATGACAGGGGCAGGAGCTCCTCTCACTCAAGGTCACAGATGAGCTCTCCAGATGCAGAGGAGTTTCTACAGAGCTACAACACACCACCTGTCTTGAAAATGCTTTATAGTTTTGAAGCATTATGTGCCCATAACTTTGGGAATTGCAGCAGGCTGGAATTAATTTACTCTAGAGAAAGTGAACAGCACCAAGTGACATTATTGGTTTCTGTAGATAACTTTCCTAAATGGAAAAGAGGCAGCAAACCCGAGCACTGCCACTCTGTTTGAAATGGAACTTTTAGTCAATAAACAAAAGCCAGGAGCTAAATTTCTGGCACAGCTGACAGATATTTGTATTCTGTAAAGCTTAGAGGTAGGGCAGTATGACTCAGGTAAATTCTCACTTGTGTTCAGGAGTAACAGATGTGGGTACAGAGGCCCAGCTTCACTCAGAATCCCCTTTTTTCACTTACTCACAGAAGTGTGGCATAAATACTGAGCACAGCAACTTGTTCTTAGGTTTCCTAACTTTCCCAGTTTGTTTTCCCTGTGCAGGATGTGTTTGATGTGCTGGTTTTCTTCCCAGGGTATGGGTGGACAGCATGGATACTTTGGGCTCTGGATAGACAGTGACTATGGGAAGGGCCACAGCAAAGCCAAACCTCGGTGCACCACCTACAACAGCCCTCAGCTGTCAGCTAAAGAGGATTTCACACTGGATGCCATGGAAGTTTGGGCAGTGGGAGACGCCCCTGAGAGTGCAGGGGTAGGTGAAAATGTGACCTGAACCTGTGAAATTGTGTCCTGGTTGGAACAGAAGATGTGAATGCAAAGCTCACAGTTGCAGTTTTATCTTTAAGCACTGTCTCTCCATTGTAGTGGATAACATTTTCTTTAACTGGCCCTGTGGTGCCTTGAGTTTTGTAGCAGGCAAATAGCAAAACAGTAGTGAAATTATTGAGGGTGCCAACAAGAAAGAATATCAGGAGCCATGAGGTGATCGAGTCAGAGTAGCAGTGCTTTATTCTGAATTTCAAAAGTCCTTTTTGATGCTGAGGAATGGTCTCTGGGAGAAACCTCCCTGGAGGGGCTCCGTAAAACCCAGTGTTTCTAAAAGAGAAAGCACTGGAAGCTCTCAAGGAAAGTTTAATCTGTAATTCATGAAGAGACCCAAAAGATTTCTTTATCAGTAACTTCAAGTTTACTATTGGTTTACAATAAATGTATGTGAATAGGTTTATGCCAGTCTTTCTGCACTTGGTTTATTTTTGAGAATGAATAGGAGCCCTCTCTCCAGTCTCCTCTATCCCTGCAACTTATTCTCTTATTAAACTGTCTGATTTGTACAGTTTGGTGGGGTTTTAAAATTCATTTATTTTTATTTTTCACTTCTTTTCATACTAAATTCACGTGGCCTGCCTTCACTGGACATGTAGCTCTAAATAGAAACAGAGCAAACTGTTTACAGAAAATACTGAATTATAACTGGATCTTTTCTTTAAAAACTTCAGCACTTCAGACTGAGGTGAGGTTAACCAGGATGTCCTGGCTGGCTTGTAACCTGAATAAACTTGAGATAGTTCACTGCCACCTTAGGAAAGGTTTATGGCCATTTTGTGTAGCTGCAGCAGTAAAAATCATTGGATGTTTCCCAGTGAGTTTTGAAATTGGAAATACATCTTCTCCATTGTGCCAAGCCTGCAGACCACATCCCTTATGGGCTCTTGAGTGTGTCCCTTCCCTGTAGCCTGATAGGGACATCTTAAATTGACTGTATTTTATTTTGTTTTGAAGAGAAAAGGCAAGAAGAGTATCCTGGATGTGGATCCTCAGGCTCAGGCCTTGTTAGAAATGGCTGGAAAAAGTCGTCAGAGTGAAGGTCTGCGGGAGCCCATTGGAGAGGATGAAGATGATGATGATGAGAACTGAAGGAGACACAGCAACATGAAAAACCTTCACTTCTATTTGCTTCCAAGTGTAAATGTTCCTTGGACAAGATATTTTTTCCCCTTTTTTCCCCTTAAATTTGTCTGGGACAAAGCTTGAGCCTTACACTTGTGTAATATTTAGGTCTAATGCACTGTTCTGCCTGAAGGGTTTTGTTTGGGGAGGACAGAATAAGTAACCAGGGCCATAATCATTAGGCATGGCTGAGCTCTAGCTGAGTATGAATCTGCTTGCATTCCCCATAGATCATGTCTGCACACTAAATGAAAAGCAGCAGAAGTTATTGACAGTATGGCTTTCTGTCTTGGAGAATTGATATGTCCATAGTTAGATATTTATAAAGCCTGTTCAAGGCACTGATTAAAGCTTGTATACCTCAACTGCAATATATATTTATTTGCATGCAATGGAATTAGTCAGCCAAGCTTACAAACTGATGATGTCCCACGTTGGTGAACATAGCATAGTCCTCCTGATGCCACATGAAGGGTGCTACTAATTTGCATTGCTTCATTAAAGCATTAAAGTTCAAACTTTCTAAGTCAGATTTTTAGCAGGTGACTCCATATTCTGTGAGATGTCCAGAACAGTACAGCAAATTTTATTCTACTACACTACCCTTGGTCCAACTCACTTTTCTGTTTCTGCTGAAACTTGTCTGTAGCTTTTTAAACTTAGAACAGAATAATTGGAGCCATATTTATCCTAAAAATGAGCCATACCTCCAGCAGGAATTCTCTAGGGAAGCTACATTCTTTAGTAGCCTCATGAGACTGGAATGAAAGATCAAGCTTTAAAAAAGGTTGAGTAAGAAGCAGCCACATTTAATTGAGAATAGGATCTGTGGATACCTTGTGAAAGAAAAAAAAAGTCAGGGTTATGTGTGTAAAATGTTTAAAGAAGATTGCTGTACACTTTATTTCTACATAATTAATCATTACTCTATTATAGAAAAAAGTCCCCAGAATGTGAAATGCAGGTGTTGGGGTTTGTGTTCTGTCTTGTGACTGTTCACCAGTCAGCACCAGTTTGTCAGGTCTCTTTTACTCAGGACTTTTTCTACTTGAATTAGTTCCCATCTCTCAGTAATTATTAGTTTGACCTTGTTTATTCTATGTGTAATTAACTTGTCAAAAATAACCCTGATTTCTACCAGGGGCTGTGATTTCCAGCTCAGCAAAAAGTTTGGTTATCAGTGTCTGTGGTTGTCAGTGTTTCTCCTCCTGAGGAGAAGGACTGTGTCAAATTCCCTTTGTCCTGGCATGAGTTTGTCTTCTTTGCAGTTTAGTCTGTGTTGTAAAAAAAAAAAATGTATTGTAACAATCAAATTCTTCAGTTCCTGATAATGTGGCTTTCCTTCACACTGGTGTTTGCTTTTATGTGATTTTCCCCCCACCTGTTTTTTTTTCATAGGGAGCCAGATTTGAATATTCTGAGCAATCTGCACTTGTGCCTTAATGTAGATCTCATTTCTAAGAATTCTATTAAACGACATGAATTTAGCCTTGAAAGGAGAGCATGAAGAAATCACTCCAGCCAGGCATCCCAGGACTCAGCTGTGTGTTTTGTGGAGTACCTGAACTAATGCTTGGGGAATTTATATGCTGTTTGTTCCAGTACAGAGTGCTGTGAAGGGCCTGGCATAATGTCCTTTTATCTTGTATTTGCTTAGAGAAACCAGATAGTTTCTCAAATTTGTAAAAAAAATATAACCATCAGAAGAATTGCACTGATACTTTTGTATAGTTTTCTTCTCTCTCTATATTAATAATGTTAAATTGTACAATGTCAGTAGTAGCAAGTACATGATGCTGTCTGTAAGTGTGCTGATAGCAGCTTTTCTTTGAACATTCTCAAACTCCTACCATGAGTCTCAGAGGTCTTTTTCACTTAACAGTGACTAAGCCTATTAAATACTCCCAAGTGGATGGCATACAGGATGAGACTGCTTGAATTTCTGCAGTCAACCATAAAATAAATAGGTAGACTTTGTTTTCCTTCCATGACAAGGCAAAAGCTTGGTTTTGAGAACTGAAACTATCTGCAAGGGTTAAAAAAAAAATAGAAAAAGTGAATTGTACAAAGCTACTCTCCACCAAAAATATTTCAGTGGCCAAGTTTTCTCTGATTTTTAACGAGTATCAGTATAGCTGTTTCTTTCTAGTCTATGATTCCAAAATGTAATCCTGTTGAAACATCATTTTGTGACTATCAGCATAGCATTGTGACCTCTGAAATTGTAATTTTTTGACAAGTTTGTGTCTGAGACTCTTCACTTTGGAGGTGTTAAGCTGGGGCAAGAAGAAAACTGACACTGTGGCACTTTAGCAAATATCCCAGCAAAGCATTATTTACTAGGACACCAGTGATCCAAGCAGCAGATGGGATTATTCAAAATTGTTCTTAAAATGTAAAAGATGGGCTTGGGATAGACTCAATTTTTCTTTTAATCTGAACCTGATGATTAAGAACTTTGGGCTTCATGCTCATACACCTAAAAATGTCCAGAAAGCTTTTGTCAGCAGTGGGCTTTGCCATGATCTGAACAGCTCAGTCCCTTTTGTGCAGTTCTTGACCCAACTGCAAAGCTCGACATCCCTGCTCTGTTCCTGACTCATCTTTCTTCTCAGGCTCTTGTGAAAGGCTCTTTCCCATCAAATCCATCCACTGCTGTGCACTGGGTCTGATCAGCCTTCCCTTTCTCTCCTGTCAGTCACACAGGTACAAAACCTGACAGCTGAGGGTTGGCACTTCAGCTGCCTGCTCTGTTTGACAGCTCCCCCAGGTCCCCTGAAAGTCCTACTGAATCAAGGCTGGATAGCTGGGAATCCACAAACACTATAAACTGAAGGAAAAGAAATGCTTGAAGGCAGGTCTCTTCCACTGTTCTAATTAAACAAAAAAGGATGTGTCTAAATCATGAGTCTCAGATGCTTGTCAGTAGCGTTTTAAAATGTAGATTTTATTAATAAAAACGATTTTGATTTAAATAAATAAAATTTCAGTTTATGCACAATAGATTTTTCTGTACAGGTGTGAAACTTTTTCTGGGACTAGCACAGCCTTCTGGACATGCAGATTGGTGCTATAACAATACACCTGTTCGTGGTGTAAATCAGGAGCCACTCTGCAGGTGTAAATCAGGAGCCACTCTGCAGGTGTAAATCAGGAGCCACTCTGCAGGTGTTGGACTGCAGACTGCTCACCTGGAGTGGGCAGAAGAGTCTCTGTGTAGGGACTGCTGGTACAGATGCACTTGAGTACCTTCAGGAAGGATGTGTGGCATCACAAAGCCACGGATTTGGATTATCCAGCATCACAGCTTTGTTCCAAGTGAATTTTAGAGAATCTGAGTCAGTTGTGCCATCCCTTTGTGTGCTTTGGGTGGCAGCAGCGCTTTTCACAGAGTTTGACGAGCTCGGACACGATGAACACTGAGGAAGCCAGGCCGGTGAGGAACAGCAGGTCTGGGAGAGGAGAGAGTGCAGGAGAGCTCAGCTGGGCAAGAATCCCAGCCCAGGCTTTCCTGCAGCTGGGAATTGTGCTGATGAACCCCTGGCTGCCCTTGCCAGCTGAGAATTAGGGACCCCACTGCAGCAGACAAGGAGCACCCACAGCTGGGACAGTCCCCTTGGAGGGTGGAAACAGGAATCCTTTGGGGTCCTTGCCCCCCTGATTCTGACAACAGCCTAATGTAGATGTAACACGGTGTGGTGGGGTGCAATTTGCTGGTTCAAATTAAAATCTGTGGTGCATTTCAGCTGGGAAACCCTGCCCTTTCCAAGGGGAGTGTCAGCATAATGATCTGGGAAATATCATCATACAGAGCTCGTGGGAAATCTTGGCATGTCTGCATTTACTTTTATTTATGTGCAGTAAATCAAAATTCAGAATCTAAGCTGGGATAATATTAAATACTGCTACTATTTGGGTACAGCTCTGTAAATACCCAGGTACAGGAGCTGTTGGGTGATTTCCCTTACCAGTGATGTGTTGGGAGCTAACAGAGCAAACTGGGAATGGAATCTGCTTTCTAAAGTCACTTCAAGGGGAAAAAAAAAAGCCCAAACAAACCATTATTTTTGCAACTTACCTAAAACTCCTAAATTCTCTGTCTGGAAGATCTTCTGTAGTGGAGGGATGTAGATAACAGCCAGCTGTCCCAAAAATGACCCAAGCACGGAATACAAGAACATGCGGTTTCGGAAAAAGCCAATTTCAAATATCAACTTTGTCTAGAGCAAGGAAAAAAAAGATTAAAAGTAACTTTTCCCAATCTCTGTTGGAGCTAAATGTCACCCTGTTACTTTACATTCAACTCCATTACTTTTTAAGTTACATAAACATTAACTTAGAGCTACATAATTGAAAGTGTAGTTGAACTGTAAAGGATAATTTTATCTATATAAAAAGTTGATAAAAATCATACTGCTTTAAATGATAAAACTCCTTACTAGGCAAAATGCCGGTGTTCTAATGTTTGTGTTTGTGATTTGAGACAAGAAATTACTGCTGACAGAGCAATCTCACCTGAGAGCGACATGTCAGGGCGTTGAAGAGGTCAAAAAACACAAAACAGGTAAAAGTCATTGTTGTGGTTCGAGGAGTTATGCCCCCTTTTGGAATCTGGAAGCACACAAAAATTCAGAGGTTAATTTAACCTTACAAAAATATGCCAATTCAATAGAAGAATTAAATGTTCCCTTTAAGGAGCCCAGTCAAATCAAAGGGTAGTAAAACAAAGGAGTAAATCTAGTTCTGGCTGTTATAGGTAGCATTCATTTCTCTCTGCTAATTTTAGAGTTATGATCTTATCAACCCTATTTTAAATTCTTAAACTGATGTGGACTTTGAGTAAAGAACATTCTAAACTAAATTACTGAGACTTAAAGTAATAATTTACCAACAGCAATCCATCGTACTTGGCATTTTCTGTTGGGAAAATGGAAAGCTAGAGGGGAAAAGTCCCTTAAAGTATTGATGCCACATCAAGTAATAGGTTTCCCATTCTAGATTGAAAGCTCCAAATTAGAGGCAACAGAGGCAGGAGCAGAGCTGGGAGCTGACTCTGCTTTCTCAGCCCTCTGCCCACACTGATCCTTCCCCACAGGATGGATTCCAGAAAATCCTTCTCATGTCCTTCAGAAACTGTTGTGCTCTGTCCACCCTGATGGAAACAAGATCTGTGTGCAGATCCCCCTCACCTCCTTCCAGAAGACAAAGAGGGTTCCACTGATGATGATGATTGCTGACATGAAGATTTTCAGGATCAGTGATTTGCTGAGTATGGTGTCCGTGATGCACCGGGGGGGCTGCTTGATGGTGTCCCTGTCAACAGGTTCAACCCCCAAGCTGCCTCCAAGAGAAGCAGAGGGATGTGTTAATGAATGCAGGGCATCCCAAAATGGGCATCCTGAGAAACCAGGATGGAGCTGGAGGATGCAATTCTTTGGAACACAGCATGAATATTCAAGCAAGGTGACATAAGGCCCAAATATGTCCATGACACTGATGCTAAAGGTCTTTTCTGCATATTGAGCTGCTAAAATAACATTAGATCATCATACCAGTATCCCACCTCAGAGTGAGAGCTAACTGTGAGAGCATGCATAATGTGGAAGCAATAATTATATTTAACTGTTATTGTAATTAGCACTTGCATGAGGTTCCTAAGTCTTGTGATTTTGGGGCATATACCCACTATTCCCTGCCCATTCTACCAGCAGGTGATGTTCTCAGGATAACAGGCCATTCCTGGTCAAAAAATGGAATAGTTAAGTGAATCCACCATAAAGCAGAAAAATACAGAAAACCCCAAGTAAATGTGAAGTGCTTTCTGAAAGACCAGCAGGGAACAAAAGTGCAGCTTATCCAGTCACTGATGATGATTGATGAGCAATCACAACAGTTGATGAGTCAAATTCAGACATGCAAAAGCCAAGATTATTTTGCTCATTGGACTCTTCCATACCTCTGTGCTGGTGGCCCATCCATGATGATGTTGATCCATAAGATCTGCATGGCATTGAGTGGATTTGGTAGGTTGAGCACTGTTGACAGGGTAATTAGGCTCAAAGCTGAAATACTCCTGCAAAGCACAGAAGAACATTATTCTGCAGGGCCTCCTCCCAAAGGTGCTTTCACAGGAGCTGAAGCAAACAGGAACTTACGTGCTTAACTGGAACCGGACAAAATTTTTTATGTTGTAAAATATTCCCTTTCCCTCTTCTATTGCATTCCTGGAAGGGAGAGGAGAGTTAATTAAGTAAAGAGCATTCACACTGTTTTACACTGAGCTCCCTGTGACACTCAAACCACAATTTGTCTTTTGTAGCCCTTATTTCAGTGGAAATCCAGAGCCCAGCTCAGGAGGAGGCTGTCAATGCAGCTTCTCACTTACAATTCCATTATCAACCAGTAGATCTGAAAACCTAGGTCAGGTTTTGGTTCATAGAGCAGGTCTGGACCTATTTATAGACTCACTGTACCCTACCCACTCTCTCTGTTATTGTGAACCAACAGAGCATTGCAAATTAGGTTTTTCCTCTGAGCTTCCTGGATGAGGCAGAGCACGAGGTACAATAATAAATGTTGGAAAACACTTCCAGGATCATCGAGTCCAACTTTTGACCAAAAAACCTCTGATCTACCCACACTTCCAGGTGCTCTCAGATGCCCAGTTAGCTACAGCAATGAGGAGCCAGGGCTTTCAGGTTAGAGGTGGCTTGGTCAGCACCACTTGGAAGGGAAGTCACTGCCATGTATGCAACTAAAAACGAGCCAGAGCCACTCTGGGGCTCTCCACTTCCATGTCCTGCATCCTACCTCATTCCCAGGCATCCTCACACAACAGGCTTGCTGCAGGGGACAGCCAGAAAGTAGCTGAAGAGCAAGAAAGTCCCTAAACCTACATCACTTTTGAGAAGTCATCGTCCACGAGGATCATGTTGGCAGCCTCTTTGCTGACGTCTGTCCCCGCTTGTCCCATGGCGATCCCGATGTCCGCGGATTTCAGGGCCACGGCGTCGTTGACGCCATCTCCTGTCATTGACACCACAGCACCAGCCCTCTGCAAGGCCTGTGGGAGGGAGAGGTCAGGGGCTCTCGAGCAGGAAGACAAACAAGTCCTGGTGGCAATTGCAGAGTCTGCACTATTTGCTTTGCTCCTTTTATATTGGGAGATCAGAAGTGCTGCTTGGCTCGGAGGGTAAAACAGACTCGGCACCACACCAAGGGCAAAACTCAGATCAAGGATTAGGAGACTTTTTTTCAGGAGTGGAGGGAATCTCACAACTCCAGCAGAAGTTGGAAGATGGAGTAAAACCCCCAGAAATCATTGTCCTGATGTTGTACTTGCTAATACCTCACTAGTGTTTTTCAAATGCCCAGGCCAGGCTTGCAAGAGAAATCATAAAATCATAGAATCATGGAATACCCTGAGCTGGAAAGGACCCTCAAGGATCATCAAGTCCAATTCCACAGCTAATACCTTCAGAGAAATAGTGCCAGTGCTCTAGCTGAGGTTTTACAGTCCTTCAGTTTGAGCTGACCCTGCTGGGTAAGAGCAGGTCATGTAGAGAGCTGAGGCTGCCTCCCCCTTGTTTTTGTGAGGCACACAAGGAATTTTAGAGGCTCTTAGTACCTTTATGATTTTTAGTTTGTGCTTTGGACTTGTTCTGAAGAAAATGGAAACCTGAAGAGAGAAAAAAGACAAAATTTAATCTTGTATTAGATGGGAGCTATTGAAAATAGGCCTTCTTTATGTTACCAAAGCCATTACATTTTGGACAGTGGAGGGGAGCTCTGCCTCTGCCAGTTGGTCCAGCTCCTCCCCAGACATGGCTTTCAGCTTCCCATTGCAGAGACCAATATTCTGTCCTGCAAAGAAAAGAGATACTCACATTCTAAATATGAGTGGGTTCTATAATCCCAGCAAATGCTATCTGTGTCTTTTAACAGTCTTACACTGAGATTGTGCCATTTCTGGTGCTAAAATAGTGGAATTAATTTACTGGAATTTGGCCCATAGTTCACAGCTGCTTTATGCTGCATTTAATATTTCAATGGAAAAGCAAAAACTCAGTGACCTTTAAAGCCTCTATTACACACACAAAAAAATGATTATAAAGCTGATTATGAAGGGGTGTAACGTTTGACTGATGTGACAGAGGTGCCACAGACCCCTGGGAAAGCAGCAAAGTTTGGTACCTATAGCCACAGCCGTTTCCAGGGCGTCTCCTGTGACCATCTTCACTGACACACCAGACTCAAACAGGACCTGAACAGCTTCTCTCACTCCAGCCCTTGGGGGATCAATTATTCCAACCAGACCTAGAAATGTGAGTTTGCCAAGTTCTGGACCTGAAGCCAAAGCAAGTACTAGTAATAGAGGAGAAAAAAAAGAAGACAAGAGTAAATTGTTAATGATGTATTTCCATGCTTTTAAAGGAACATTTAGAGAAGATATTAAATTGCCTGTTTTCCAGTAGAAAAAGTCATTAAAAGCAGATCTTTATTCATTACAGTCAGATCTTGTATAGACACAAAAATTCAGTCCATTTAAATAATAGTTTCTCTGAATGACAGCATTTCTGTTTGATGTGTTTCTCTTAGGATTTCTTTCTTTCTAATGTTAATCTGTCTACCACATCTCCCCTAAATGCAGATGGATTAAATCTGGACAGTGCTATGTTAAACCAGACACCATTAAACTACTAAGTTAAACAACAGCATTCCTTCAGAAACGTACACTTTTTAAAAAACCTAAAAATGTGAAATGTAAATTCAGTTCAACCAGGGAGTCTCCTGCCATGTAAACATCCAGCTCTGAACATTTTGTCTCTGTTCTTGGTGCACGCTCGTTATCATTCAATTATTCTTAAATCACTCCAGGATATTTAGCCAGGGGTTCATGTCAGTGTTGCTTTGATGGTGGAATCATAAGCTGCAGCAGCTGCCTGAGTTAATCACTTCCCTTCAGAGCAGTAATTTGCCATTGCCACGAGGGCAGATGATTTGGATACTGTAAATCAAGCTCTGCACAGGAGTTCCTAACCACAAAGCACAGGGTGGGAGATTATGTACATTAACTACACCATCCTCCAGATCTGGTTGCCAAGGCTTGTTGTCATCTCCTTACCACCTGGGAATGGTGCCTGTGTTACTGTGGGAGCACCTGAGATGTTTCTGAGTGGATGTTTCTGGGGATGAAGGGGGTGATGTGCATAAAACTCCTGTGGGCTGTGCATGACAGGCAGTTGGGATCAGGAGATCGATAGATTTGGGCCTAAGAAAGGATTGAATCGAGCTTCAAACAGAAATCTCAATGTCCAAATCCACATTTGAAACTCCTCTCAAACAGGCTTTTTGTTGTTCTCTTCTCCAAAAGCAAAACTTGGCAGAGCAGTGCTTAGATCAGGCCCAAAGCTCTCCAGTGCATCACCCAGAGCATATCCCAGACAATCACAGCACTCCATGGAAGAGAAACATTCACATTTCCAGTGCTTATTTTCAATTCCTTTCAAACTCACTAATTTAAACCCAGGAAAAAAAAATAAAAATAAAAGATCAGCCAGCAGACCTAAGACATGGCCTTGGCACTCTGACAGGTGTTAGGAAGAGATCCTGAAAGTGATGCTAAGAACTGATGGCTTTAAACTGAAAGAGGGGAGATTTAGATTGGAGATTAGGGAGGAATTGTTCCCTGTGAGGGTGGGCAGGCCCTGGCACAGGGTGCCCAGAGCAGCTGTGGCTGCCCCTGGATCCCTGGCAGTGCCCAAGGCCAGGCTGGATGGGGCTTGGAGCAGCCTGGGACAGTGGGAGGTGTCCCATGGCAGGGGATGGGATGATCTTTAATTACCCTTCAACCCAAACAATTCTGGGATTCTGTGATCACTGAGCCTCTGACCATCCTAACCAGGACAGAGCAGGAAAGTTTTAGGCCAGATCACCTGTAAGCTGAAGGGACATGCACAGTAAGGACTGACCTCGAAGCCCTGAGGAGCCCATTCTCTTTTCCTCCTGCTGGTAGAGGGCTCTCTGCTGGGGCGTGAGTGCCAACGAGATGCCACTGCTGTTGTACAGAGTGCAGTACTGGATAACTTCTTCAAAGGCTCCTTTCATAAAGTAAATGTCTTCCTGATCCTTGGAAGCAAGGAGAGAATACACTTCATCCAAGAAAAGGAGCACAGTTTAAATGAATAAGTCTGTAAGTGAAGGTAGAGAAGGTCCTGTTTCCTCTTTTACCTGTTTCAAGAGATGCCCAGGAGCATCCATGTATTATGGATAAGATTGGATATTTTTGCTCTGCCCATTTTTCATGTTCAGCCCTCATAGACAGCACGGTAATGAAAAGGTTGGTGAGTTTTTAAACCAGAGCACAGGATCAGCCAAAATGAGCTCCTTAACCCAGTAAGGGATGAATGACCAAATACTGAATCCCTCTCTCCCTGTCAGTTCTCTCTGAAAAGCTTTTGTTTTCCTGCTCAAACCACTGTATGGAAAGTATTCCCTCCTCCCATTCAAACAGTTTTACAAGCTAAAATTCCACCCAAGCTGGGAATTTTTAGGTTTGTTCCGTTTTCTGCTGACATAGTTAACTCCTGCAAACATTATTTGCTGAAGAGATAGCATTTCATGCCTATTGTTGAGGTGCACAATTAGAAACACGAAACCAGCCCCTGCCTCTGTTTGCTTTACCTGATTTTTCAGTGTGCATTTCACAGCCATCCACTTCTGCTCGGAGCTGAATGGAATTTCCTTCTTTCTTACATAAATGTCCTTTATGTCAGCTAATTCCATCTGAAGCAAAGTAAAACAAAAAGAGCACTGTAAGGCTGGACCTTGCCAAGGCTTGGATATATTTTCCATATCACAAGGATTGACTGTTAACCGTGTCCTTCCAGGCTGTCAGACACCACAGAGCTCAAGAGAAAACATGAGGACAGAAAAATCCATATTTCAAACCCATCTTTTGCTTTTGGTGCCTGATATGGGATGAATTAAATTGGAGTTTGAAGCTTGAATCATGCTAAATTTTGCAAGAATTAGGGAGCTGCCCTGTCTTTTTGTGAGAGGATCAAGTCCATTCCCTAAACCTGTGGCAAAGCAATGGGATGAGCAGATTTCTGGGTTTCTTTTCTGGGTTATTGCCCAGCAATTCTACTTGAAAGAAGAAAGGAAACAGCAAACAGCTGAATGGTTAATTGTGGATGTGGTTTTGAATTATTTCCTGGTGAATTACACTCAAAAAGCAATTCTCAACAAAACCTTTCAGTTCAAGTCAATAGACTCTTGCTCCAGCAGCGTGTGGGTGTTGCAGGTGAAGTGGGAGAGACTGGAAGCTACTTCTGATCACCTTCTTCCCCAGCTCCCACCAAAACAAAAATTTAAATATAGGAAAGACAACCTCCCTTATTCCCCTATTGCTTGGCTGCTGAATGCCAGAGCAGGAGGAAGGTTTTAATTCAGCATTTAGGGAAATGAAATGCCATTGTTTGAAAAAAGAACTTTAAAAAAATCATGATTTCACTGCTAGGGTTAGGAGCTTTAAAAGCAGGAGGTAAGATCAGATGTTTGGAGGTGCATCATTTCATCAGGGACCCCCTGTGCTTTACAGCCCCCCCAAGGGTGAGGTCTCAGCCTGGGTGACATTGCTGAGGTGATACCTGGGGTGTTCTACAGCTCTGTCTGGCACTGGGAACACAACATTCATAAACCCATCCTGTTTTACATAATCAGGACTAGGAAAAAAAGTGAAATCTAGCAGATGACCCAAAATGAGGGTGACCCTCTGCCAGGCAATCTGGCCTGGCCCGTTCCTGCTCATTTTTAACTCTTGCTTTCCTCCTGGGCTCTTAATTGGCATGTGCAGGAAATATAAAATGAGCTGAGCCCAAAAGAAATGCCTAACCCAGCCTAACTGCAGGATTAACCTAGCCAAAAGAGGATTGCTGTCAGCACAGAAGCACAAGGGAAGTGTCCATGACTAAAGGCTGACTGGGAGGGGTAACATCTATGACCTTGGGCAGAGGAGGCAAGGAAAGGCTAAAACCAGTCTGGGGAAATTAAAGCAGTCTCCCTCTGCTGTCAGGCCTAACAAATCCAGCTGTTATTAATTAATTAATTAACTAATTAAATTTTAACATCAGGAAAATTTTAAACTCTCAGGATCTTACCTTCATTGCCAGGGCAATGAGAGCTCCTTCTGTGGGTTGTCCTATCACACTGTTTTTCCTGATAACGGCGTTATTGACTACACAGCCAGCCTAGAGAAAGGGACAGGTTTACACAGAATATTTTTTTCATTACTGAAGTCACAGCTTTTTCATCTCTTTAAATGAAATGATGAAAGATTGGGGAATAAAAGGAGCCACATCACAAAAGTTTTGAGTGAAGATTTCCCCACAGCAGCATCTCTTGAGATCAGTTCTTGTGTTTTTTAGAGCCACCCAATCCATAAGATACACCAATATTCTGGTAAAATACCATGCTTTGGATAAATTGACATCAAGAAAACATGAGATACATCTAATGAGCTTGATATATCATGAAAATGAAAGCTCGGTCTCTCCTACTATTGTTTCTAATGTGCAGTATGAATAAAACAGGACCTAATCTCCATTTGAGATTCCAGCTCAAATCATTTCACCACCCAAACACTCACTTCAGCCTACAGCTGAAGGCTCAAAATTTTATGTAAAGCTGACACAAACCCAGAGGACATCCCAATACATTTATAAATTGACTGTGTAGCTGCCTAATGCCTACAATCTGTGCACATTAAAAACCTGACCATGGTAAAATGCATTGGTCTCTGCCAGAACTGTATTTTTATCCAGAATATCATTGCCTCCTGAAGCTGATGGCTCTGGTCTCTCTCTGCATGTCTTGTGATCGCTGCCTTTCACCCATAAGCTTCAGGAATTACATCACAGTCAGCCTTTCCATGAAAATGTTTTAGCAATACAGCCCATTTTAGAATTACAGAAGTGTTTTGTTTTGGTTTTTCCACACTAATTATCCAAAGTCATTTGTGCATCTGAAATTTGAATGTAACTAGGATATGCTAGCTCATAATTTATACTTACCTCCACGAGTTTCCCAATGGAGATGTTGGAAAATTCTTTAAGAATCTCTTTGGATGGCAGAAGATAAACATTTCCTTCTCCATTGTAGCCCACCCCGCTGACCTGAGAGAGGGAGAGAAAGATGGGACATTTCCCCAGTCCCAGTCAGGAGTGGACTGCAGATGTGTGCAGGGGGCTGCACTCAAGAAAATTCTCATTTTTAAGGAGTGCAGGGATACTTCTTTGTGCCTTAAAGCAATGCTTAAAGGAAAGGTTGCAGACAGCGACAATGTCACATTAAAATGCCTTTATAGGGACAAAAGGAGTCAATTTTTCTTACAGGGAATTTGTTTGCCGTGATTCCACAAGTTTCCTGCAGCTCAGGGGAGAGTTGCAGCCCTTTGTTCAAGCCCTGCCCACTTTGTGACTGCCCTGTCTCTCCTCTGGCACACACATTTTGCATTTTCCCCTCACTTTGCACAGAGAGGAATGAACCAAGCAGAGAATGAAGCTGCTCCCATAATAAATATTCCTACAGCAGATGGACCAGCAAGGGTCAGGGGTAGGTTTCAGTACTTACAGCAATTACAGGTTATGCCAGTCATGGACATGTCTGTGGTACCTGAGCAGTCTTTGTACCCTCAGCCCCACCTCTGCCTGCCCCGGGGCTGCAAAAATCCCTTCTCTTCGAGGGAATGTGCAAGAAACTGCTTGGTTTGGGGCTGGCCAGCCTCCCTCATTTGGGTCTGACTGAGCCAAAGGCAGGTTCAGTGCTGCTGAATTCCAGCAGGAGAGCCTGGATTCCTGCCTCATGCCTACCTCTGCCTGGCAGCCGTCCGAGGTGACGAGCCGGGTCACTGTCATCTCGTTGGCAGTCAGAGTGCCCGTCTTATCCGAGCAGATGACATTGCAGCAACCTGGGGGGTGGCATTGAAGGAAAACCTTTTAAAATGAAAGCCTCATTGCCTTTGTAAAATTATGGCTCAGGCCATGATGGCTCTCTGCTTTGGCTAGGGAAGGACTGTGAGAAAAGTCCGTGAGAAGAAAAGCAATCAGTTTTTACCCATGAGAATGTAATATTAACAGAAGCATGAAAGTTAAACAGTAGAAGGAGAAGACAGCAACATATCTGCAGGTGTTATTTTTCTGGATGCTTGAATGGTTGTGCCATAGGTAGGCAAAGGGAGGGTGTTGTAGTTAATAACAGCTAATGAGTCTATTGTAGTAGTTCAGCAGCCAGGGAATCTGTAACACAAATGATACCATACAAAAGGTATATAAAAGAGGCTGCTTTGTTTAATAAAGGGCTTTTTGGCCCTTGAAATGGGCACTGTCCGTGTGTGTCGTGACTGCCCCAGCAGCAGCTCTGGGGCAGGAACAGTTTTAATCAGAACTGATCAATAATGCAGCCCAGCAGTGAGACTGAGAAGAGGGAGAACAAGTTTCACTGAAGTGGTTTAAACTACACCAGTGAAAGGGAGAAAAGAACAAGAAATGGATGAGCTTCCTAAAAGGGAAGGAAAGGATTTGAGTGCACATTGGGGCACCAGGAGCATAATTTGGGTGTGAGATGTGGTAGAGACAGCAGAAGAGGGTCACACTGTCAATGTTTCTGGGCTGCAATATCACACGACAGAACAGCTGCTCTATTCCAAAAAGACAGCCCCAATTCCCACTCTGCCAGTTAAGATTTGCTTCTCTAAATCAGGAACAGCAGCCCTTCCCTGCCTCACCAAGGGACTGTGAGAGGAGATGGGTTAAAGGCTGCTACAAAAAATACTCCAAGATCAACACCTAACAGCAGAAACTGCCCCTTTGCTCTGCTTTGTGCCGACCCTGACCCAGTAAAGCACATTTTTCCAGACCCATTTACAAAGTTCTGCAAAAGGGTGAGTCAGCAGAGCCACCACATTCCAGATAGTTTCCACTCCCAAGAAGGAGGGAAATTACTTTAATACAAAACAAGAATCAGGCTCCAGCTCCCTTCTGAGTCTGAATATCTTCCCTGGCTCTGGAGATGATCACAGTGCTCAGGCACAGACCCCACAAGCAGGATGACTTCCAGGTAAAAACCTGGAGAGAAAATAAAGTGGATTGAGCTGCAAGTAAATGAACCACAGTTTTGGTGGATTAGTGGAGAGCAAAGCTGTGACCTCCAACACCTCATTTTTAGTTACTGATAATTAAAGAAGAAGGATTGTTTTTCTCCTCTTCAGAGGTTTAACAGACAGTTTTGGCTGTGCCTTCTCTGCACCTGCAGTTCCACCTCTGTGGGCACAGCCCTCCCAGAACCAATTCCCTCAGGAGGGAAAAGCCATTTCAGATGTCCTGGGTCAGGGCAGACACAACAAAATCAGGCTGATAAGATTCCTTAACTGCAGAACAAACACGGGCAGCTCAAACAATAGCAGTGTTTCCCAAGAGGACAGGTTTTAGCTGCAGGATCCGGCCGTGCAGCAGATTTTGGGAACTGCACGGACCAGGCTTGGTGTTTATTGTGCATTTAATGAGTGCTGCTAAACAGACACCGTGTCTCCTCCTTCATATCCCTGCTCCCCTGACCCAGGTCAGAGCAGCAAAGCCTGCAGTACAGCCACCTGGGAGTAAGGGACAAACTGAAGATAAGGGCAGGTGGAAGAACCATTGCATCCCAGTTTGTTCTGCCCTGCTGCTGGGAGGATGTGCTGGACGCCTTCTCCAGGTCCCCTCTGTCCCTCTCTCTGTGACTTTTTGGGTATCAGGGCATTGGCCACCCAGCCTGCAGAAGGACAAATGGCTTTTTTAATGTTGCCAAGCATGACTTGAGGGGCTGGGAGGTTTTATATCCAGACACTGAAGAAGTGGACAGGACAGATCTACAGGAGGATCCCAGAGCATGGAGAGGAAAGAGAAACAAAGATTTTAACCCAATATGTGTGTGCAGAGGGGCTCTGCTCCCCCTGGGCTGGGTTGCTCCATTCCAAGCATGTGCCTGTGTTGATACCACAAAATAAGGGAAAAGGGTGAGAAACTCAGGGTAGAATATAAATTTAATTCTGAGTGGGTTGCTCTGTCCCAGTAAGACTGTTCTGAATTTATTTTTCTGGATCAGACCAAAGCTCTTAAGGCCAGCCTAGATTTTGGAGCTCAGATTTTGGAGCCTGGCAGGTGCCCAAGCCATGTGGCCCCTTTGCAGCCTTACCTAAGGTCTCTACAATGGGCAGCTTCTTCACAATCACCTTTTTCTTGGCCATGCGCAGCACTCCCAGCACCAGGGTGACGGTGACCACGATGGGAAGGCCCTCAGGGATGGCAGCCACGGCCAGGCTGGGGACAGCAGAGACAAAACAGCCTCAACACAGGGCCCAAACCACAAGGACTGACCCAAAGGTGCCAAAGGGACATTCCCAGGGCTGAGTTTTCCTAAGGGGCTCAATGGGACAACCACTGGGGCTGCTGGCAGGCTGCAAACACGAAAGCGGGACGTTTATCCAGCCCTTTGGCCCTTTTCTGGGTGGTTTTGACAGAGCAGTTATTTTTCTTCTTTGCATTGCCAAAGAGCATTAATTTCTGGCTAAGCAGGGATTTAGAGGCTGGATTTCATTTCATTTATTTAACTTTCTGAAGATGGGAGTTGAATATTCCCTGGCATCAGGGCTCACAGGTTAGCCACTGGCTCCTGGCCACATGCAGCCCCTCACATCCTCTCTTACCCCACTATGGGGGGACAGAACCAACTTCCCAGATGTCCCCACCATCAATCAGAGCAACACCAAAACCTGCAACACCTGATATGCTGGAAAAATCCAGCCACAGTCTGTATATTTGATATTAGATATTCCTTGAGAGATTCTGAATGCTTCCAGATATGTGCAAAATGTAATCATGGATGGCTTGCAAACCATAAACTGCCCCCCAAACCTCAGGATTAACCACTTTTCTTTGCCACCACATCCCCCTGGGAGACAGGAAGGTGGCACTGAGCCAGTTTGGCTTCCCTGTTGTCTCCCCACCTGGGATTTTTTTTTGTTTCCATAGAACACTTCTTTTTTTTTTTATAATTTATTTTAGAGCCATGACGACACCAAGTTAACAGGTTTTATGGGCACTACTGAAAACACATGTTTTATTATGTTTGATTAAGAAGCTATGCATGCTTTTTTATGCTGTATGAGATGTGCATTCCTTTCTTTAGATGTAAATCCAGTAGGAACAGCAAAGAGTAATATTTGTTGTTGGTGCACTCCCACTAAATTCATAGCACAGATAGGAAAGGGCATTCACAGCAGGATGAGGTGGAGATACCAGCGAAGATTTTCCAGATACCAGTTTACAAAATTAAATAAACCCTCAAGCTCGGTTTTGTTCTCCTCCACTTTGTTTAAACCTCACATTAATTTCAGCAGTGCAAGAGAAATATGTATTTATGAAAGGTTTTACTCGAGCTCTCCTTTGTGAAATGTCCCTCGTTATGAACAGGGAGTTCCTTGGGACATTTCCTTAGAAATCAAAGAGAAAAGTCCAGTTCTCACCTGACTCCAATGGTGAACATGCTGAGGAGACGCTTCCCTTGCAACCAGCCAATGAGCATTATCAAACCTGGGGGGGAGGGGGAATGATCTGATTAAAAAAGTTCTCCAAAAATCTCTGACCTGTTTTAGCTGTTGCTGCAGAACTAAAAATGCAATGAGGCACCCAGAGCTCTCATTCAGTGGTGTCTCTTCTCGAAGCCCCAAGGTCCAGGGAACCCACACCCACAAGGGCTTTTGGAGAAGCAGCCCTGGAGGGATTCCACAGCCAACCATGCCAGTGTGAGCATTGCATCCCACTCACCAATTATCCCAAAGGAGAACAGCGTGAGCTGCTTCCCCAGCCTGTCCATGCTCTTCTGCAAAGGTGTCTTGGGAGTCTGGAAAAATTAAAGGTTACTGGGTTTTCTTTGGTTGTTGTGTGTAATGAGAAGATGATGGTCAGCCCAGAACAAGTGACCCCCACAGCCCTGGTTATCAACACATGGTCCCTGCAGCTGCCTTGTGCTTGTCCCACCCTCAGCCCCTCAACAGGGTCTGTTGGGCACAGCCTGTCCTGTCCTTCTGTCAGACACTTTGGTGTCCTTCAGTCACATCTTGTGGCAGAAGCAGAGCTGAACCCAGAGCATCAAACTCTTGGGGCTGCTCCTGCTCACAAACTTTTATCCAGGACATCCAGCATTTCCCCAGACATGGGCTGTGTTACCTCCTCAGCCTGCATCATCTTGAACACCTCGCCAAACTGGGAATTTTCACCCGTGCCAATAACCACACCCTGGAAAAAAAGGAAAAAGAGAGATGGAGGTGAGGAAATATAGAAATCTCAGACTGGTTTGGGTTGGTAGGGACCCTAAAGCCCATCCAGTTCCAACCCTGCCATGGGCAGGGACACCTCCCACTGTCCCAGGCTGCTCCAAGCCCTGCCCAGCCTGGCCTTGGGCACTGCCAGGGATCCAGGGGCAGCCACAGCTGCTCTGGGCACCCTGTGCCAGGGCCTGCCCACCCTCCCAGGGAAGGATTCCTCCCTAGTATCCCATCAAACCTGCCCTCTGTCATTCCCCCTTTTCCTGTCATTCCATGCCCACACCAAAAGAATCTGCCACCAATGCCCAGGCAGAGATCAGCGAGGTCAGGACTCACTTTTCCCTTCCCATACCGCACCAGGGTCCCCATGAAAACCACATTGCTCAGCGTGGTTATGTCCCCAGCTTCCAGCAGCACGCTGTCAGTCTTGTTGCAGGGCTCAGCTTCTCCAGTAAAACTGGATTCATCCACCAGCAGATCTGTAACCTAATTAAAAAGATGCATTTCTGGCACTGTTAAGATGAGGAATTTCCCACCCAGGCTTGTTCACAGCTGTATTTACCTCTATGAGCCTGAGGTCTGCAGGAACCCTGTCACCCACAGACAGGTAGATGATATCTCCAGGCACCAGCTCTCGTGCTAGGAGGTGCTGCAGTTTTCCTTCCCTTAGGCTGCATGAGGCAAATGGGAAAAAGAAGAAAGGGAACCAGGCTGTGAGGTTTTTATTCCTTCCACAGGCTTGGGAATGTGGCTGGTGAGAAAGCAAGGAGCCTTGCCCCAAAGAGCTTCCAATGTAAATAAGAGCAGAAAAATCTTCATAGCAATGAGCAGAGGATTACATTCATTTTGGGATTGGTTTTAATTCATAAACAGAATTTAATTTGTAAATGGATGGGCAGGTTATGGATGATTTACATTTCATAAGTGACTTAAACATTATATATATGGTAGAGAGGAGCAACAAAGAGTTGTGCTTTCATGCTTTAAATAATGAGTTGCAGATTCTTGAAGCTAAAAAGAGGCTTTTTAAAGCTAGAGTTACCCCTGGCATTCCACTACTGCATTCAGAGTAGAGCATTCCAGGCAGTTGGATGCTTCTGGTGTCATATCATAAATAAATAACCAACAGTGGGGTTTGTAAGCTCCAGGGTGAACTTTGGACCAGAGGAAAACCCCACACCTCTTTGGCAGGGCAAGGCTTCCCTGAGCCTCACAACTTATTTCTGTTGGCCGTGACAAAACTGATTTGCAAAGACATAAATAGGAAAAATGTTTCCTGTAATTTTGAGTGCTGATAACAAACATCAAAGCCATGGAAAGTGGTGTCTGGTGCACCCTGCAGCTGCTCTGTGGGCTGTGACCTGCCTGTGCCCAACATGTGGGCACAGCAGCAGGTAGGACAGGAGCCCCAGCCCCACCAGGTGCTGCTTTGTGCCCATTTCTTGGAGGAAAAACTACCCTAAAGTAAGAAAAAATGCACACAGGTGAGGTTTTTGCTGCCTGGGGAGACTGTGGCATGCAGGATATGCTGCAGGGATGTGGAGATTTTCTGGGAGCCTCCTGTCTCACAACATTTACTTAATCCCACTGGGTGCCTACTTCTTATTTCTAAATTTTCTAATTTTTTCCCTAATAATTACAAAAATAACCTTCTAATAATTTCTGATCAGTACTGATTATTTCATCCTCCTTCCCTGTGACCTATAGCTGCACCCACCCACTCATGGTGCAGCCCCTCCAGAGAGCAGGTTCTCATTATGTGCACAACAGCCTGAAATAATTTTCTTTTCCCTGTGGTCCTGCCCTGTTAGCCCCACTCCCTGCTAAGGCCCTGCTGCAGGGAGGTCTCACCAGTTGCACTCGGGGGGCACCAGCTTGTTGAGCTCTTCCAGGGATTTTTCTGAGCGATATTCCTTTTAAAGGAGAAGGGAGAAGAAAGCCAAGTTACAGGAGAGGTGCCTTTGCTGACAGCCACGGCCACGGAGCTGAGCTCTGGAAAACCCACCTGGATGAAGGCCACGGTGACCACGATGAGCACAGCCTGTGGACAGGGAGGGGTTAAGGGTGGGGGCACAGGGAGATGGGGTGGGATGTAGGAGAGGGGACACAATCGTGGGGATGGGGACAGGGGACACCGCTGTGGGGATGGGGACACCACTGTGGGGATGGGGACAGGGGACATCACTGTGGGGATGGGGGACAGGGGACATCACTGTGGGGATGGGGACACCACTGTGGGGATGGGGACAGGGGACACCACCGTGGGGATGGGGACACCACTGTGGGGATGGGGACACCACTGTGGGGATGGGGACAGGGGACACCACTGTGGGGATGGGGACAGGGAACACCACTGTGGGGATGGGGACACCACTGTGGGGATGGGGACACCACTGTGGGGATGGGGACACCACTGTGGGGATGGGGGACAGAGGACACAACCGTGGGGATGGGGACAGGGGACACCACTGTGGGGATGGGGGACAGGGGACACCACCATGGGGATGGGGGACAGGGGACACCACCATGGGGATGGGGGACAGGGGACACCACCATGGGGATGGGGACACCACTGTGGGGATGGGGACAGGGAACACCCACCATGGTGAAGCAGGACACGTGTCACCCACCATGGTGATGCAGGACACGTGTCACCCACCATGGGGATGGGGACAGGGGACACTCACCACGGTGATG
>JACBWW010000023.1:7157047-7254305 GCA_020086605.1 Lanius collurio | reverse complement strand
GTGTCACCCACCATGGGGATGGGGACAGGGGACACTCACCACGGTGATGCTCGCGGCATCCTCGTACTCCTTGGTGATGACACTCACCAAAGCTGAGGCCAGCAGCAGGAGGATGAGGGGGTTTTTGAACTGAGAACACCAGAAAAATATGGAATGAGAGGTGCTGAAGCTGAGCTGGTCCCGTCAGGAAGGATCCCATCAGGAAGGATCCCATCAGGAAGGATCTCTGTGTGGTTTGGCTCCTTGCATCGTGCTCAGGCTCCTGCAGTTCCTGCTCCACAGGTGATGGGTGTGGGACCAGCAGGACAAGGCTCACCCCAAAACACATGAATTCCCTCCCTTTCCCCCTTTTTGTCTGCCTTTGCAGACACACAGCTGCTTCCAAAAGCTTCTTGATGCACAATAAGTACAAACAAGAACTTTATTGTCATTTCAGAATCTGAAACCAGAAATCCTCTTTCTTCTTCTTTTTCATTTTTTCTTTAATTAATCTGCTCAAGTCTTCACAGGACTGAGGGCTGTGGGAGTCAGGTGCTCGTTTGTTTCACTTTTAAACAGAGATTTTAAGGCCCCTTTTCCTACCTGAGAAAATTACTGCTCTGTTTATCTGATGTGGAAATTGATGGAAAGGAATTAAATAAATAAAGCTAAATCTGCCTGCTTTGTGCAACAGATGTGTGGTGATGCTCAGCAGGAAGGCCAGGATTTAAATTTATTTCTTGCTGGAGCCAAAGGTGAAAGTCCCTCCATTTCTCTTTAGAAAATGGAGGCAAAGGGGGATGTTTGCAAAAGCAGCAGCTGGAAAAAGCCACAGCAAGGAGCTGCTGAGGGATGATGCTCAAGTGCAGGGTGTGAATGGTGCAAGCCCAGAGGTACCAAAAGGTTGCAGGAGGATCAGAGATGCACCAAAGAATCCCTCTGGTGTCCCTGTAGGAGAAACTGGTTCTGAAGGCTGAGCAGAAAAAATACCATCTCACTTTATATCAGGAATAGAAGAATCCTTGGAGAGATTTAGTGATGATTGCCAAAAGCTAAAGAATATCAGTCATACTGAAAAAGGGATAAACCATGAAATAAAAATGAAGTCCTTCAAAGCAACTCAAATCCTTGTGATTCAACTGAGCAGGAAGAAAATCAGTCTAATCACTGGTTGGAAATGAAAAATAAAAACAAACAAACAAAAGGCCCTTCTTGTCTGGTTAAAAGCTCTCAAAGAGAGGTGAAAGATGCATTAAATACTGATGAGAAATATTTAATAAAAGCAAAACCCAAGGATGACTCAGCTGGGGAAGGAGAAGATAGAAAATATCACTTTCTGCCTGGCTTTCTGTGGGCAGCTGGTGTGAAATTGTGGATGCCAGCAGCACATGGCACCGTGGATGAGTGTATCTGTCACTGGTGCATCAGTGATAGAGACCCTAAAACCCCCCTGAGCTCCACAGCTGCCCCTTTTCTGGAGGAATAGCCAAAATCAGAGCTTCTTCCTGCTACCACTGGCTCTCCTCAAACCTTTCACCATTTTACCACTTGCCTTAAAGGGAATAAATACTCTCCAGCAGCCAGGCCCCTGATCTAGAGCGTTTGATTTGTGGGCTGTGTGGAGATAAACACATTCATTTCTGTTTGCAGATGTTATCTGCACTCCCAGCGAGCTGCAGAGGAACCTCACAATGGTTTTCCCAGGAGAAGGAGCAGTTCCTGTGTCCAGGGCACAGCCTGTTCCAAGGCTCAGCCTCTGCAAGTACAAATCCTGAATATTTCAATGCAGACACACGCTCAGAGTAACCCAGCCAGGTTTGGTTTCTGCCAAGAAATGAGGACCCATGCAGAAAACCCTTACCTGGTCCAGATATTTCTTCCATATTGGCTCTGTGTTCTCTACTGAAAATTCATTCCAGCCGTGTTTTGACCGGCGCTGGAGCACAGAAAACTCAGAGAGTCCAGTCTGTAAGTCAACCTAGAGGGAAAAACCCCCAAACCCAACCCAAACAGTACATATTATANTGTAAGTCAACCTAGAGGGAAAAACCCCCAAACCCAACCCAAACAGTACATATTATAGTTACAGAAAACTTAACAAGGCAAATTTATATTAAACCCCTATAAGTAGACTGGGCAAGATCTTCATGGCTCAGTCTCCCACAAAAAAAGAAAATCTGCCTGTTGTTTTTCTGTTAAAATATTTATTTTTGTTAAACTATAAAATTTTACCATCAACCACCACAGAAACCCACAAAGTAAGGACAAGTTCATTAAAAAAAAAAAAAAAAAAAAGTTTATTTCCAAAAGGGAGAAGTCATAGCATAGATGACAAATTAGAAATCTAAAATAGTAAAGGAAAGAACTAATCTCTGGTTTCACTGTGTATTTAAAGAGAAAATAAAAATAAATACACCCTGGCAAAATTCAAGGGGAACAAAATGAGAAGGGATAAAATCTATTCTGCCTGGATTTAAAAAACAGTGAGGTTGGAAATGAAAACACAGCCAAGCACTAAAGCTTTCCCTGATGGTGGGGACCCTGGAGCCCAGAAAGGAGAGGATTCACCCCGCAGAAAGGCAGAGGAATTGGGCACTCCAGGAGTTTACAAGTCAATTACAGACGGATTTTGCTGCTCAGGCCCTTCCCACAGGCAGATCCCACATTCCCAAAGACCTGCCCAAAGCCTTACATTTAGAGCTCTTGCCAAGTCCTCCTTGTGGCATTTACAGGCGTCCTTGGGGGGCAGGACTGCCACCTCCTTCTCCTGCTCGATGATCTTCAGCTCACACTCCTCACAGGGCTGGCAAACGAGGCAAAGCAATCATTAGGTGAGAGCACAGTTAATTAAAGCTTTTCTGCACCTCCTGGCTTCTTCTCTTAATCCCATTCCCTTCCCTCCCCTTGCCAGCTGTGTGCCATCACTACACCACTTCCCAAATCTCAGCGCTTTAATACCAGCTCTAACTAATCCTGATCACAGCCTCAAAGCCCAGGGCAGGTTCTTGTAGGGGGAGAGAGGCTGTGAGGAGCTGGGGAACCAGAAAAGAGAAGCTCCTGGTGCTGATCAGGAAAGGTTCAGGCTGTGCTCTTTGAGATCTCCTAGGCCAGTGTCTCACAGCCCAGACTCGATGCTCAGAGCATGGAAAACACCTTTCCCCTTGTTAAAAACATAATAAATGAACTGCAAACGTGAACTAGAAATGTGAGCCAGAGGCAGAAGCAAAATCTCCCACCTCCAGGGCTGTTTTACTCCACCACTGACCCTGCAGCTGCCTCCAAGCAGGATAAATCCTTCCTGCCCCCTCCAGGCAGCCCCAGCCCTGAGCATCCCAACCTCTCCCTTACAAATTCCTTCATTTTCTTCTCTGAAATGCAGTTCCCAGAGCAGCAGCATTCCCAAAATCTCTGCCAGGCCCAGGCTGTGCCCACTGCTGCAGGCTGAGTACAGAGAGGGAGAAATCTCACCCTTCCCAAGGGACAGGAGTTCCCTTTTCCCTTCATTCATAAAGCACTAGAGTGTGTGTCCATTAGGAAAGGAGCCCCCAGAGAGTGTGGCAGGAATTTGGCTCCAGCTCCCCACTCCCAGCACCCTGGAATGTTTGCTGGGGGATGCTCAGGTCTGGCTCATCCTCCAGCACTGGTATTTGGGGAATTGGCCCTACCATGAATGTTCAGGAGCTTTCTAGGAACATCCAGTGCTTTGCAATCTGCAGCCCAAGATAAATGCAGGAAATCATAAATGCAGAAAATGTCCTTGGCTGTTCTCTCATGGATCTGGTTTCAGTCTTGGGGCTTCAGGAGAGCTCAGAGCATCTCTAAGCCCTGCTCCTGGGACAGGCTTTAACCATAGCCATCTGTTGCAGCCCTCTTTTATGGCCATTTCCTGTCCCACAGTTCAGCTGCCAACATGTGGGGTGCCAGCACCCCCTGCTCCCAGTGGGAAAGCACAGGAGTCTGGGAGCCTTGGTCTGGGCAGGCCTCATTTAGAGCCATTTTGTCCCAGGAACAACCTGCCTTTCCAATCCCCCAGCAATTTGCCCAAGGTCTCCAGGGATTTTCCTGCTCCCACGTTTCCCCCAAACTAGTGACTATATTTTGCCCAAAAAAGCTGCAGCACTGCTCCCCTTTTTGAGCCATCCTAGCACCAGACATCACCCTTATTTCCACATCTCCTTAACAGACTTCTCTAGAAGGGACAAAAACCCCTTCCATGGTTAAAACCTCATGATTTGTCCCTGGTTGTACAAATCCATCAATTCCCTGTTACTTTGCTGACATCCAGACCCTGAAATCCCAAGAGCCACTTATGGAGATGGAAGAGAACACAGGGATAGAGACATCCCTGCCTTCATTGCCACCCTGATTCATGTGGCCTCTCCAGGCTCCTCTGTGCTGCAGCTGGCACACACAGGGATCAAGGTACAGCTCTGCCCTGGAGGAGTTGAAACTTTAATGAAAGCAGCTGGAGGGCAGGAAGGGACCCGGACATGAGGATAACATGCCTGCAGTTCCCAAGGGCAGCAGGGCAAGCAGGGCCCAGCTCTATCAGCAATATTTACCTTCAAAAAGGTGTGGAGGAAATAAATGACAAGGGGCCAGGATGTGCCTGAGCCATCTGTGGTTTCTCTAGAAATGCTGGCAGCTCCCTGCTCCTGCCAGCCAGGGCCTGTGACAGGAGCAGCTTTATTGGGATGAGTTAACCTGCACTGCTGAGCCTACACCTGTCAGGGATTTTCCCTCCTGAACGTGGCACAGCTTTTCCCACCAGAACAGCCCCTTCAATGCACTGGTTGGAAATGCATCAGTGGGGCCCCATCTCCCTCCTGCCCTGGATGTGCTGCCAGGGCAGAGCCCCTGTGGCCCCAGTGCCATCCCACCCCATGGATGTTGGGCACCAGGCAGTGTCCTGTGCCAGTCTCCTTGTAAACAAAGCTCTCCTTGAGCATTATTGGCTTTTGTGTTTACATTGCAAAGCAGATGTGGGTTATCCACAATATCCATTTACATTTATAACCTTTATCCTTTCAGCACAAGAGCACAGACTCCATTCAGCAGGGCAGGAAAGAGTAACAAAAAGGTAATTATCAGTTTATCTATTGCTTTGCAAGATCAGGAGATAGTGGAGGCTGTAAAGAGCAGCTGGTGTGGCTGGGAGCCACCCTGGAGGTACCTGAGCATCCCTCATCCTAAAACAATCCCTCAGTTGTCCTGCTGAGCAGCCCTTGTGGAAGAAAGGGAGTGTGGGGCTTTTTGCAGAGCACACAGCCCTTTCTGTGTACTCTGGCAAACAGCCCAAAATATCAGTTCTTGGGATTTTCCCCCACCTCTGGCTCTGCTGAGGCTTTGCATATCCTTTTCCCTGTCTTAGATTACTTTGGACCAGCTAATGGACTGCAATCCAGAGTGGGCTGGGTTATTTAGTCTACATGAAGCCCTTCCAACTTCATCCCCGCCAAAAATACAATAAATAAATCCAACTATTCTCTCCAAAGAGACTTTTGCATTTCTTTTTTTGGGTGGACATGGCAGGAAAAATACCTGTGTCCCAGGGGTGCAGGCAGAATCCAGAATCCAGCCTAGAGCAGCCTTCAGCCCTGCAGGTGAGGGGCTGCCTTGCTGGGCTTCCCTATCCAAGCTCCTTTCCCACCCACCACCCTGGGTCCAGCACCTCCCACACAGTTTCCCACTCCCCTGTTGCACATCTATCACAGAATTCCAATATTTTTTACACAAAACAAAGATCTGGTCCCCCTGCTTGCAGCTAGAAACTTCAAAATGGTCCCCTTGATTGTTCAAAAAGCCAGAGGTTTTCCAGTAAAGCTGATTTGAAGCACCCACCTGCAGCCCCTCAAGAATCCTGCCCTGGACTGAGCCTGCTGGGGGTGACCCTGGTCAGAGGGAAAGGGGGATGTAAAGAAGCAGTGCCCAGGCTTTTCTCCCACCTTCACACACTCAGGGCTGTGTGACTCTGTGTGTGCACACACCCTGGGATGCTCAAAGGAAAAGTCTCTAGTTGTTCTTCAGATTTCTGCAGAAAACACACAATTCTCATAAACCATAAATCAGCCCCACAAAAATTCCCCTGGTTGTGAATGGGGCACTGCAGCAAAGGAGTTAAACCATGCCCAGCAGAGTCTGGACACAGGCTGGGCACGGGCTTTGATGTGCCAGGGACCGTCCTGCCATCTCCAGGTAACACCATGGCCACAGGGGAACTGGCCATCACCCCACTGGGGTGACAGCACTGGGGCTTTCCTTCACAGCCCAGTTTGGGCATTTATCCTGGCTGCAGTCCCATCAGATCTCCTGGACTCACACCCTCACACCTTTAAGACCGAGCACAATGCTTTGACGAAAATATTTAAGATCTATAAGGCTGGAAGTGCTCTGCAGCTATTTTCAAGCAAAGAAACAAAATGCCATCAAGTAGGGGAAAGATGAATCATTCACCAGCCTAAACCATACCCTGAGAGTAAGTTCTTGATTTAACAAGTTCCCATTTTAATTTTACACTGCTTTCTGCTTCCTACCCTGTGCCAAAGCTCTCCTCACCTCACTCTCCTGTTACACACAGACCACTCTGCACAGACCAGAGCTAAACTTCAAGAGGGGTTTAGATTTGGAAGTAAATACCTGTCACTATTTATTTTGGCACAGCATAAATGGTGCAGCCTAAGAACAAGCCAGACTAATTGCCAGTGGCCTCCTGCTTACGTGCAATCAGAAATCTCAGCTTCCCACCAAGCCACGTTACAGAGACTTTCTGTAACCTCAACAAGATCTTCTTTTCCTGGGATTTTGAGCTCTGTGTGAGCAATGCAGAGCAGCATCACTCGATGCAGTGCACAGGGGAAGAGTTCAATGTCTTATTTTCTTCTCTCTGTAACAGTGACCCATCCCACCCTGGACAGACAAGACTCAGAAAGGGGATTAGCTGAAATAATATCTGAGAAAGGCCTCAGTCAGTCAGGAAAAACACATGAATCTCTCCAAGTGTGTGGATGGAGCTCATTGGGATGGGAGCTAACCCCATGTGCTGGAGGAGTTAGACAAATGGGGTTCACGTGGCAGAGCACCCAACCAATCTGCCATGAGGGAGAAAAAATGGGGCCTGAGCCGTAGAAACCTTGTGCTGAGCAAAGAACCAGATAATCCCAGACCGGAAGATTTTGTGGTGAAAAAACAAGGAGAACAACAAATGTGTCACCCAAACCACCAGTGGCCACCCTTTGGTCCATCTGCTCCGAGGTGGCAGTGAGAGCAGGGAGGAGACATCAGTGCAGCATTTTTCAGGAAAGGAAAGCAGTTTTTCCAGGTGGACCCTGCAGGTCTGAGCCAAAACTCCTTGGCCGCTGGTTGCCAGCCCCGACTGCAGCAACAGCTCAGAGGACAGCCCGAGGGGCACAGCCCCTCTGCCAGCCACCAGCACTGGTGGCAGGGGTACCCTGGGGACCCTGCTTTCCATCTCCCCTGTGGTACCCACACTCAGAGAGCTCCCACGGCCGCACTCCAGGGCTCTCCCATGCGCTTCCTCAGTTCGGAAGCTCCTCAGAGCAGCGAACGAAGCTCCTGGGCAGGATTGAGGCCTCAGCTCCGTGCCCTTGGATTATTGCACAGAAAAACGGCTCCCCATCACTCCTTGCCCCCGGCAAACACCGTCCACCTCACTCCCCTGCTGCCGGGAGCCGCTCGGCTGGCCCGGAGCGGGGACGGCGCAGCCACAGCGATCTCGAGTTACCGGTGGGACAGAGCCGGCCAAGTAGACAAAAGTAACCCCAAATTACACAAACGATTTCAGCAGGTCCAGGCAAGAGGCACAGGCAATCCTCACCTCCTCTTCCGGCTCGCCGCTTCCCAGGGGCTGATATTTCTGCACGAAGCGCAGGAGCGACCTTTTCTGGAAGAGTTTGGTGAAACTTCCTTCGCCCATCTTCGCCGCGCCTCGCTGGGGAGCGCCCCGGGGGCCAGCGGGATGGGACCACCGGCCACTGGCAGGGCTGGCTCCGCTTCCCCGGGAGCTCGGGGCTACCTGCGGGGAGAGGCACCTGTCCCTGCCGCCAAGTCACGCCTTCCTTCGGCCGCCGGAGCCGGAGGGAGGGAGGTGCGCGCCCTCCGAGCCTCCCCGCGGGAGCTGCTCCCATAAAAGCCGGCCGGGGAGGCTGGCTGTGTGGGACAGGGACTCCAGGGAACCGGCACCTGAAGAGCAGGTTAGGGTTTTCCTCCGCCCTCCGGAGGATTGCTGCGGGAGGAGCGTCGGATGGGCAGAGAGGGAAGGTGTTTCGCCAGGGCAGTGAGCGCAGGGGCAGGACAGGTTACACGCACGCCGAGCCTGTTTGTAAACTTCCAGGATGGCATAGTTCTCCTTAGGAAATGCTCCAGTCAGCACAACGCCGGGATTTATAAGTGTTTACATCAGGGAGAGGGCATGGATGTGTGATGTGGGGATTTGTAATGATCTTCGAAACCACAGTGCTTCCTTCGTGCTTTCGTGGTGGATCCCAACGCACAGCTAAGGTTGGACTTCGGTGCCCAGAGCTGGACTTCAATAATCCCTGTGGGTCCCTTCCAGCTCGGGACATTCTCTGGTTCTGTGATTCCAAGACTGATAAAGGTCGCTGGTTACATCACTCCCGAAGTTTATGGCTGCCTGTCAGGGAGCATCCCGCTCTGGTTTGCCCATGAGACCTACATCCTCCCCCAGGCACCACGACTGCGGGATCCACTTATGCTCAAATTGTCCCTGAGGTGTAAACTGTGAGATTAAGATCCTCCTTTGACAGTAAAAACTGCATCGAGGGAATAAATGTCATTCCCAGCCAGAGAAAAAAAATAGATGTGCAGTTTTCTGCAGAAGAGTTTTCTCCAGGGACATCCAGGTGACAGCTCTGGAGCAGTGGGGGTGGTGACACCTGGACCACGATGAGGTCAAGCCCCAGATCTCTGCGACAGCCCGGGGTACCCAAAACCTGGCCAGCCCCCACCAAACTGCTGCTTTTCCATGGAGCATTTCAGTGTAGCCTGTTTGCATCCCCCCAGGTCCCGCCAGCTCCAAGAAAAGCTGAGGAGCCCTTGGGACACCCCACACAGCCACACCCGTGTCCCATCGAGCTGCTGTGGAGGGAGCGGCTCTTCCCAGACCGAAGGGAAAACAAAGCGATTGGGAAACAGCCTGCAAGGAGCCGGGATCTTGTAAAACACAGCTGGGGCTTCCCGGCTCCCTCGGTTGAGCAACGCTTTCGCAAGGATCCCAGCTGGATGCGTCAGGCAGATGGAGGAAGTTCCTGCATCCCCGAAACAGCGCTCCTTCCCGTGGGAAAGGGTCCAGGGATAACGCTGGGCTCTCCTTTCCGGGAATCTCACCGCCAGGTCCTGCCCAGGGTTTAGGTGAGGTGCTTAGCCAGGGCTTGGAGCAGATACAGAGGGATTTGGGCTTTATCTTAGGGGAATCAGGAGGTGAAACCTCTCCGAGCTCATTTATGCTCTTGAACTGGTCCCCTCCTTGTGCAGCTGTTCCAAGGACCTGGAGCATGTCCAGCTGGCTCTGCCAGCTCCTGACAGGGCACAGCAGCACTGCCTGGCAGGGAATCCCTTCTCCTGCCCACCTCAGTCTGTAGTCACCACAGATCACTCCAAATCCTCATGTTTCTGCCAGAAAAGTGGTGGAAAACATCTTCCCCCTCTAGGCAGGTAGGAAGGAAATTTCCCTTTGGTTTTGCTCTTGCTTTTCTCATCCCCAAATCCTCACTCATCATCCATGAAGCTGCTGCCCACAAGGAGCATCCTGGGGCTGTGCTGTGCACAGTGGCCTGGGCAGCCCCAGCGTGGCTCTCATTAGCCACAGTGGCTAATTGAGCAACAGGCGGATGCTTTGCTTATTTAACATCACTCCCTTGGCACAAACCTGCTGCTTGTAGAGACACATGGAGCTCCAAGTCCAAAATCCAGAATCCACATGGCAGCCAAGAGGCCACACCCTGGGTTAGGGAGGGGGAACAATGCTCTGAGTGGGACTGACAGAAATTCCAAGACAAACAGGATGTAGTAAAGGAGAAAAATGAAATTCCAAGACAAACAGGACATGGAAAAGGAGAAAAACGAGTTGATGAGCACAACAATGCACCGTAACAATCATGGTGCATGGTGGTTCATTATCCAGCAAACTGGCAGCTGGGGAGGAGCAGCGGGGTTTGGGCTCAGGATCACGTCCCTCTCTCTCATCTTTATGTTCCCTCTGTTCTGTTATGGGAAATTGTATTTGAGGAAACGGAATAAGTGCAGGATAAAAAAAATGCTGCTGTTTGCCACTCACTCTGAGAAATTGCTGAATGGCCTCAAGTTTCATTTTCTTGCTGCTCTTGATTTCTGCATGTTAGGAAATCTAATGAAAAATTAATGTATTTTGCTATCCCATGGCTCAGAAAACACTGGGAATAAACTGTATCAAGACTATAATGTTAAGAAAACAATGTTAATAAATACAAGTTGTATTTCTTCACTCCATCATTTTCACACAACAAAAACATAACACACAACCCAATAACAGTGCCCTTACAGTATTTCCTATTTAATTGGATAATAAAGCTCCAGTTCTAAGTAGATTATTTGGAAAACCTTTTATTTTTTTTGTCTTTCAAATAGAAAATATTTGTTGTGAAGACACACACAGCAAAGGAGCCATTCTCTGAGACCCCCTGAGCCCAAAAATACGATGCTGCTATGAGGGAAGGATGCTGCTTTCTGTTCAAAACTCACAGCTCCTTCACCCACTCCCCTGCCAGATCCAGGGCTTGTGGCACTTTTGTTCCTCTTGTGCCACCTTGAGGGAAAAAAACCTCTGCTGCATGGGTGGAATGGAGTTTGCTGCTCCCCAAAACTCCAGACACTTCACTTTTGGGTTAGGATTTTCCTGGGCAGAACTTCTGCTGCTCCTGGTTGTGCAAGCAAAGAACAGAGCTTAGAGCCACGCTTTTTTTTTTCCCGTTTTGTCCCATAAAGGTTGAGTAGAATCCTTAGCTCTGCCCCCAGACATGTAACGGGGAAGGAAGGGGGAATTTAATTAAAGCTTTTGGTTTCTTTTTGCACAGTTTGCAGTGCTTAAATTGGGAGATCACCTGGTGGGGGGCTCAGGCTGGGTGGACCGAGCCCCAGCATCCACATCTCTGTCAGGGAACCTCTCTAAAGGTCTTTTTTGTTTTGCATAGCTTCTCCCATGGTTCTGGGTATTTTATCTGTGTGAAAAAGTAACAAGGAGAAAATAATGGGAAGAAATAGGACTTACCTCTGCAAACTCACCAGAAAAAGGTTTTTCTTTTAAATTTATCTTTAAAGGATCCTGAATGATGCTGTAAATCCTTTAGCCATAGACAATCAATGCTCATGTGACCAGATCTCCAGAGGGAAATCCAGCCCATGCAGCCAGTGTGAGGTGGGAGAAGAAAAAAACCCCCTGTATGAACCAATCCCTGCTGTGTCACGAGCAAAGAGAAACCTTCAGCCCACAAAAACTCTTTTATGGGTGTTCCAAACCTCGTGGGCTTCTTCGCTGCTCATCAAACTATGGAAACCTTCCTGAAGGTGATCAAGACACTCCTGCACCACTGAGCTCCATGTCAGCAGCACAGCAATTATTTTCTATTATTCTGGTTATTCTGGTAGTGGGTACAGACTTCCTGAACATTTATTTTGTGAGTCCTTCAGCTGGTCCAGCTGTTGGTTTCTGGGATGCCCTGACAGCTTCTCAGTGTCACCTCCAGGCGCTGCCTCAGCTCTTGCTGTGCTTTTTCCACAAAGATCACTACCAAGCCACAGCAGCAGAAACCACATTTGCTTGCAGTGGCATGGAAATGAGCTGAAATGAAACCATAATTTTGTCACCAGACAAATCATTCTGTTGCCAGCCGAGGTCCTTGGTTCCCATCACCCAGCAGGAGACAGGAGTTCTGTGCACTTCCCCTGTGCTCTCCCCATCCAAACGGGCCATTGCCATGAGAGGTCCAAGTGACCCCAGGGACACTTCACTGAGGAGCCACCCTGTCACCTGGAGCTGGCTGGGGGCATCTCCAACCCCCCCAAACCCTTCCAAGGTGACAGCCCCTGCTGCTGTCCCTCCGTGGCTCAGCTCCAGGCAGTTTCCCTCCCTGCTCTGGTTTCAGGGCAGGAGGGAGGCAGTGCAGGAGGGCTCCTGCCCAGCAGGTAGAGCAGGACTGCTGTGGGTGGGGCAGGTGGGATGGTGCAGCCTGGAAACAGCCCAACCCCTCTGCTGTGCCAGCTCCGTCCTGCAGTGGGCACAGCCCAGCTCTGGCCTTTGCCTTGGTTGGTTTCTCCACCCTCTGAGCCTCTGCAGAGCTGCCTGAGCAGCTGCTGGTGCAGCCCAAAGCACCTCAACTGGCAGCAACAGTGCCTGGTCAAACAAAGGGTCACCTTCTCCAGGGGCACCCCCCAGCCTCCCCACAGGGCTGCCCACCAGCTCCTCTGTGGGCAGTGGAAATGCAGGGCCAAGAACTGAGGGTCTGACCCACAAAAGGGGCCCCTCTGGAAGGGGACAGGGCTGGTGGATGTGGTTTGGGGTCTGTCCCCTCCTTTCCAGTGGACAAAATGACTTTTGTCTCCCCGTGCCTGTGTTATGTGAGTTCTCCCAACAACTAAAAAATTAAAAGATCTGTCCTTTTTTTCCATAATCCAGAGCTGAAGGTACATCAACAAAACACAAGTGAAACTCAGCAGGGTTGAAAAATAGACTGGTCACTTTTTATTGAGCACCAAAGCAGAACCTGAACGTGTCTGTGCACCTGGGGCTGCACAGATCCTCGAGGATGGGGGAGGCTGTGGGCATTGTCAGCACTCAGTGACACAAGGGGAGGTTATCATAGCACCAACCATGCTGCAAAGTGTTCATGGAAACCTCAAATAAAACCACCTACACCAGTCATTTCTTACTGTGCTGCACCAGATAAAGCACCTGTTTTGGAGAGAAGACCAGCTGAGGACAACTCACCTGCTCTGTGTTTTCATTTCAGTGTCTGAGGGGTGGCACTGCTGAAAAAAACAGCGCTTTGACAAGTCCCTTCTGTGGCTTTTTGTTTCTGAGTTGGACAATTAATAACTTGAATTAACTTGGGAAAAAAAACCTCCTGAACATTTTAGCACCATGAAAGAAGAGTGATGGCTTTGATAGCAGCCAGTAAACAGAAATTCATCATCAAATTATTAATTTGCCAATTTTCTTTTTTTAAAAATTCCTTTTGCAAGCAGAAAATTCCTGTAGTGTCCCACCCAGGTGGGCAGGTATGTGTTTCTGCAGCCACAAAAACTCAGACACTGAAGTGAATGTGTCCACTCAAATTAAGCACATTTTGGGCTGCTTTGAGAGATTAGGTTGAGATTTGAAGTTTTTTAATCTTTCAGATTGGTGAATGCTCAACACCAGTTTTTCACTCGCTCCTCACAAGGTTTTAGGTACTGGATTCTTTAGTTTAAAACAGAACAATTTGGCATTTACTCTTTGGGGCTTAGCAGTGACCACTGCAGGGCTTTGCTCATTTAATCAGAATTTGATTTTTTTTCTGCAGAAAGTAAGGCTGAACAAAATCAATCCATTTCACTGAAATCAATTCATTTCTCAGAGCAGCACCGAGGAGCGAGGCTGCAGTAGGATAAGTGGCAGGTTTCTGCTCTAAACAGAGATTGGAACTATAAAATACAGATTGGGGGCTGGATAACCTGGTCTAGTGAGGGGTGATGAGCTTTAAACTTCCTCCCTACCCAAACCACTCCACAATTCTCTGGTCCTGTGGCTCTTGTGTGTGAGCAGGAATTCAGAGCTCACTGCAGGAAGCTGTGCACGATGAAATTCTACAAATAGCTCTGTCCCAATGTGGTGTTGCATTTAATGCCTTGCACTTTGAAAACAAAGGCAGGAGAAAGTGAGTGCAACAAATGAAGATATTTAGGAAAATGTGGAGCCCTTCAGCTGTTCCTTTGCTCTGTAAAGCACCCAGGACTGTGCTTAGAATAGGAAAGAGAAGAGCAGTTTGGCTCCTTCCATCTCTCCAGCTGCAAACATCAAGTGCAAAGTATAAAGAGTTTTATAAGTGTCCTGGATTTGGCTTAAACCATTTAGTGATTCCAAGATTTTTCCAAGGAATAAAAGAATCCTGTGTTTTGGGTGTGGAAGCAGGCCCTTGCACTTGTGAACTGGGTATTTATATTTATATGCAGTGCTACTACCGTGCAAATTCAAATGCTAATTTCATGCATGCAGGTGGGGATGTGGACTAAACCACGGAGCAAATGTGGCTTTTCTGCCAAACAATTCTGGCTGATTTGTCACAATAAATGCAACTGTCCCTTCAGGACTGCCACAGGAAAGGAAAACCTTAATAGAAAATGTGTTTTCCATTGTATAATTCTAAACAGCTAAAAGAAGCTGTGAGGCCCAAATACAAATAACCAGACCTTAAGGATTTATGGAAGCCAACACAAAGGTACAGGAGTCCTGAGGAGCAGTGGCCCATCTGCCAGACAATCCTTTTCATCACACACATTTATCCTGGATTTGTTTTTCTTATACATTTAACAAATTATCCAGATTTTAGGCTTCTTGCTGAGGTTTTGCAGGTACAAAAACACAGATTTTTTTTTTTTTGAATATTAACTGTGCTGGCTAAACCCAGCACATTACAAAGCCTGGCATGCATTTGTGAGTCTGCCTGGATGTTGCAGGAAGGAATCTGTTCCATTATTAATTCTCAAGCTGCAGCTCACCAGACTGAGAAAAGGAAAGTAATCTAAAAACATTTATAAAGCTGGTACTGCTCCTAGCTTAGACTTGCTCAAATTCTTAAGATTTCAGGTTTAGCCATTTAGAGTGGATGTGAAGCCTGGTAAAACCTGGATGTAAATTGGCAAAGAAGAAATTTGCAGGTTTCTTTGAATTTTAAGCTGATGAAAAGGCTTCTTTAAAGGAGTTGTTCAAGACAGGCAGGCACTGGGTTTGATCCAGAGAACCTCTTTAGTCTCACCTATTTCAAAGCAACTTAGATGTGACATTTAGGTAGAATTCTGACATCACTTTGGTGACTGGGTTCTGTTCACAGGCCTGAAATCTGAACTGGTCACACAACAAGAACGTGAAGGGCAGGCTTTGTGACAGCAGCCTGATCGTGGCACTGTGGCTTACTGGGATCCCTTGGAGGTGTTTGCATTTCAGTCAGAGAAGGGCAGCTGATAACCAGTGTGGTTTCCTTCAGGGGATCACATTTCTCTCCCTCCTGATGGGGTTAAAATCTGGACTCATCCTGTTCCTTGGATAATGAATTTTTTTTTGTCAGTGATGGGCAGGGATCAGGGGGATGCTGGAGATGTGCTTGTGAAGATGTGGGACCAGAAAGCTGCTGGGTAAAGCATTCCTTGACAGAGTGGTCCAGCTGGGTAAAAACCAAACAGAAAAAGAAAAAAAAAAAAGAGGAATTAAAATATTTATCCTTCCTGGGATGTTTGCACAGAACTTGTCCTTAAGTAGCTGAGTAATCTCAGCAGCCAGCCTGACGTAGGTACAGAAAGACACTGAACTGCTTTGTTTTCATAACTCCCAGCTAAGCCCAACTTAAAGTGAAGCTGAAAGTGTTGAGAAAACCATCTTGGGACAGAACTTCTGTTATAATAAATATTTTCATTCTTGCCTAATGCAAGGCTGGTAAAATGGATGGAGCTTTTGCTGTTGGCTTGGCTCTGACCAGATAAATGTGCCTTTGCTCACATGAGTGGGTCCCAGTGCTCAGCACAACCATTCACACACATAAAATTGTCCCATAAAACCCTCAGTGTGCTGAAGTATTTGCAGGACTGACCCCTTTTTGCAGGCAGCCCAGAATAAACTGCTTTTTAATTTGTCTGGCAGGCCCAGGTACATCTGCATTAGGAAAAGCCCCCCAAAAGTCTTAAGGCACACCAAGTTTTTGCAGCATTGATTTTTCATCCTAAAAGTCACTCCATCCTCTAAATACACACAAGGCAAAGATTCTTTGAAGAAATCAGGTGTTTCTGGTGGAATGAGAGTGTTTCATGCACCTGTAGAGGGTTTTAAGTGCTGTCCTTACTCCAGCATTTTGCTTAGAGGAAATCTCACCCTCAGACAATCGTTCCTCTGAATAACTGAATTCCAACACCAGCTGTTTCCACCCAGCCTTCCCTTTGTTCACAGGGCACTTACCCAAGCACACCTTCCATTAGCCCAAATGCTTCTGCTGGTTTTTCACATAGCCAACCACGTTGTTGGAATTGCTCCCTGTAAAACAAAGAGCAGCAAAGTCAGGTTTTAGGCTGGGCTGGGGCAAATGGCTTCTCCAGGTTCTCTCAGCAGTGCAGTTTTATTGGTGTCATTGTTCAGTGGTTCTCTTGGAGAGCTGAGATAGCCCACACTGGAACAGAGGAAAGGGAATCCTTTCATGGTTTTATCAGCCAAACTGGCCAGATTTGGCTGTTTGTAAATCTGATGTCAAAGATGTTCTCCAGTTATACCTGAATGCCACTCCCAGTCTGATGCAGATACCAGAGGGAGAAACCAGGAGCTTTGAAGCTGTGAGGAAAGGGCTTGGAGATGCTCCTGCTTTCTTTGGGACCCAGATTTGTGAGAGGGATCTGACACCTCTCAGGGAACATCGAGGGACTGCTTTACTGGGCTCCAGCCATCCCTTATCACAGTACAAGACCCTGCTTTTGACAGAACTCTGTGTTCAGCTGCAAGGAGTCCTGGGCCAAGAGGAAAGCTCCAAAAATATGCTTAAAAATAATAAAAGATTAATGGACTGGGTGGTTCCCCTGGAAGAAGGCTGCACAACTCATTCTGTCACAGCTGAAAATTCTGATTCTCAGGAGTCCACAGTCAGGACACTGCAGATTTTAAAATAAGATCATCTGACCAAGACATAGAGTTGGGGCTAAAGAATCTCTTCTTTTTCTGTGTACAAACCTTCATTTCATAAGGAGCAAATTCTTTGTGAGTATTGCAAGAATGATAAAGCTTAATAATAACAACGAACACGTCATGCCAGCAGCTTACCAAAATATTCCTTGTAATACTTATGCCTCAGGTTGTGTCCATCTGGAAAAGAAGGTACGTGGTGAGTCAGCCTTCATTTTCTGTGTTAAGCTCTGACCTTCTGTGTACAGCACAGAGAAATTAGAGATATGGACATAATAACCTCACAATGAGGAAAATAAAAGTCCTCTGTAGCTGAAGTAATTTGGGCTGCTATAAACCTCTTATGAACTGCTGAGACTGCTGAGACTACTGAGCTCTGTGGGTACAACTCACTTGCCATAAGAGTGGGGATTGCCACTAGCATTTTATAATCTTTTCAGTAGCTATAAGTCAAGGAATCAGAAGCTTTCCCAAATAAGATAAAATTTTGGTAACATTTCAGACCATCTCTTAGTATTTTACATAATTCAGGTTCCAGCTAGGTTGTTCTGATTGCCATTTATATAATTTTATCAGTCCTTAGAAATACTTCATGTCTAAGACCGTCACAGTTCTACATTACATTGGTTACTATGAATGTTATTAAAGAAAAAGTTATAAAAGACATAATCCAAAAGCCCTGGAAAAACTCCTAATCTGTTGTGGAAGCAGCTCAGAGATCTGGTTTGATGCTTCCCCTGGTTTTTACAGTGACCAAAATGCAAAACTGATGTCTCATGTCCCTACACTGAGGTGATTTGTAGCCCAGTGCCAATATACACATCCTGCTACTCAATGAATATCTAAACATGTTATGAGCTCTCCTGGAAAATACTTTGGCTTCTATAAGTTCCCTTATTGGGCAAATGTGTCAGCAGAATAAAGGCAACAAAGTTCTGGATGCAGAAAGCCAAGTCAGAAGACAAAACTGGACTGTACAACTCCCATTTCTCATTGAAGTGTGCAGTAACACAGAAATATTTCTCATTTTTGTGCTGAGTAGTAACAGCACATGCAGGCCACCACCTGCTCTGCTGACACAGTCCCACTGGCACAGAGTGTCCTGGTGTCCTGGGCCCCTCCTTTCTGGCTCTGCCCTGCAAACATCAGCGAGCACCAAGAGAGGGAGGGAGCTGGTAGCCCACTGAGGGAGCTGGTAGCCCACTGACCTGGGTTTCCCCGGAGCTTGATGCACTGGCCCCTGTTGGGGATGCCCTCGGCCGTGTTGCCTGGGTTGATGATGTGGCACTCGTAGCCCGTGGGGCAGTGCAGGGGCTCGTCCCCATCCTCAGTGGTGCTGCAGGCCTCGGCTGCAAGAGAAGCCTGAGGGTCACCAACCACGGGCACCCGAACAGGAGCACAGACCCCTTCCCTGGGAGGGCAGCACGGCCCCTCCAGCCCGTCCTGTGCGGGTGGGGGATCCCAGCCACACCTCACACGGAGCCTGACCCGTGTCCTGGCACAGCTCAGCCCCAATCCCTGCACAACGCCCTCCCCACAGCCTGGGGTGCAGGGTCTGCAGGAGCCTGGGGTTGGAGAGCACCCAGCACTGCCCACCCTGCTGCTGGTGACCCCCCCATGCAGCCAGGCCCTCCAAGTAAGTGTGTCCCAGCCAGGGCTCTGGCTGGCTGAGGAGTTGGGAATGTGAGCAGGAAGATGGCAGTGCCCTGCTCTGTTCTCTGCTCCACACCCATGGACCTGAATCCAAACCTCAGCTGTGACTCACTGCGGGGTCAGGGAGGGTCACCCCTGTCCCAAACAGAGCTTTCACCACTTGGACCTGGGACAGGCAGCAAGGGCAGCACGGAATGGGAAGGTAAATCAGGACTCAGGCAGTGTTAGTGGCCATTAAATGTACAGACTCCACCCTCTCATTTGCAGGATTTTAATTTCGAGGACCTCATGCCGTGACTGATGGTTCTCACCTCCCTAATTACTCCCTCAAGCTGAGATGAAGGTGTTCAGATAAGGAACAAATAATATAAGCATGACAAGAATGGATGAGGAGGCACCTATTTTATCTTATTTCTAGCTGTGCAGCTCCAGTGAGCTGGAGGCAGAATTTTCTCTTCAAGAACTTGGAGTTTCCATAATAGATGTAAGTCAAGGTTCAGCAAGTCTGATACCATCTGTGTAAGACCAAAGAGGGGGATTTATTTGCACAGCCTGTATCTCACTAAAGCTGATCAAAAGCTGGGTTAAACATTTCCATGGAAAACCCAAAAACTTCAGGTGTCCATACACCTGAGAACGTCTCATAGAAGAAAACTTCTCTTCCCACCCCCTCACTCCCCCTTATTTCAATTCTAGGTATTGGAAAAAATTAATTAAAACCTCTTTCCCTATGGAACGAACCTGAGAAGCTCAACCTCATTATCAGTCTACAAAATTAGGTGCTCCAGGTTCACGTCAGCTTGACACAACTCTGCAGCAGTTTGCCAGGGCTCCTGTCCAAGGCACCCTTCAGATCCAGGAGCCACAGCCCCAGCCCAAGGCATCTGGGTGATGAGGCCACTCTGGATTAAAGGATCTCCCATTCTAAGTCCACCTACAGTCTATCAGGAAGCTGGCAGAAAATATGTGTATGATGACAAAGCCTTTATCTAAAACAAAGGTATTATCTATAATTATTTGAAGAATGGGTACAAGCCCAGTTCCCTGCAGCATTCCTAGTGCTCTGCTGGATAATCCATATCCATACTAAGTGATTTATTTACTGACCAGAAACCAGCCCCCAGCACCACACAGACTTATGCCTGTGGAAACTCCAGACAAACACCAACAGCCCCAGCAGCCCAACATCCCAGGCAAGCTCTGTGTATGAGGGATTTATTCTCCAGGGCTTTTGTGTGCTTATGGACGTTGCAAAGAAGACAGAGAAATGTCCTGTACCTTGTAAAACTTCCTCTGGGCCATCCAAAAGCCACCCATTGCCTCCCAGCCAGCGGGGTTTGGGCTGAACCAGCCAGTCCAGGACTGTGGAAGACAGAAACAAGAGACCACAGTGTCAAGATGCAGCAGCCACAGGGCACAGAGTTATGGAAAAGTCATGGATTTCCTCTAGGGGCCTGTGAGGAGGCTGCCTGATGGATGGATCTGATTTTGACTTATATCTGTGCTTTTGTTGTCCCAGTGGCATGGATGTTACCCAGGGCCACAAGAACCTGGTGTCCTAAAGGCCCACCAGCTGCTGCTCCCCATTCTCACTCCCAAGGCAGGGAATGATGAGGTGGCTGCCTCACTTCTGCCAGCACTAATTCAGGCTGGGATTGCTTCTTTTCCTGATATAGAAACACAGGATCACAGAATGGTGTGGGTTGGAAAGGCCCTTACATCTCATCTCATTCCACCCCTGCCATGGGCAGGGACACCCCCCACTACCCCAGGTTGCTCCAAGCCCCATCCAACCTGTCCTCAGATACTTCCAGGGCTGGGGCATCCCAGGAAAATGCCATCCCAGGAAAAGTACTGGCCTAGAGTCACTTCTACAGTTTGACCCAGTGGAAACTTTGCAACACCAGCTGGCTTGGACACCTTTTTAACTCATCAATCCCCCAGAAACCAGACGTGAGGAACTGAGCTCCACCACCAACTGGCACTCAAGCCTCCCACCCCACACGGGGATCACCACCACCACCACCACCACCGCAAGCTGCCCTGTCTCCCGTTTGCCCGCTGGCTGCTCTACCTGGCGGGGGCTGCACGGACTCGAGGCAGGCGTAGATGCAGCCGTTGTAGCAGCAGCGCTTGTGGCGCTCGCACTCGGAGTCGGAGCGGCAGCTGGGCACCTCGCAGGCGCGCTCGGGCAGGCTCTGCGGCGGCGGCGGGCACCGGTCGTTCTTCTGGTAGTGGGAACTGTGAGAATGAACAGGGTACTCATAATCCTTGCAAAGAGAAGAAAAGGAAATCAGGTTTGGTGTGAGGTGGGGAGCAAACATCCCCTGCAGGCTGGAGCAGGGGTTTCAAAGTGGTGTTTGAGTACTTGTCAGAGGGGTGAATTCACTGCCCAGCTCTGGTGTGGTGGACTGGCCTGGGCAAGAGTCGGCCGGGGTAAGGGGGTGGGGCTTTGTGTGCAGCTGGTTTTGTCACAGAGAGGGGGAAAGGGGATACCAGGGCAGAGCTGGGATAAACAACCCAGCAGATCAGAGCCCGGGCTGCTGGAACATCGGACAGACCCGGAGTCCCATGGCAGGGACCCGGCTGGGGGGGCTCAGAGGGTGCTCTGTCTCTTGGGACAGAGGGAATAAATGACTTAACACCATAAAGGGGGTCTGAGCTATATTTCTCTTCTCTACTTGTGCTTCTGGTGAGTAGCTGTCACTAACACTGGCTTAAAGTGGGGCTGCACAGTCGAGGAATATTTAGGTTGTTTGTAAATGGCCTAAGATATTCCAAGACATAAAAAGGCAAGCTCACCACAGAAATTAAGCAGTGGACAAGCTGTTCAATTACCAGACAGCTCCCCCAGCACTGTATGATTCCCCTCAGTGAAGTGCTTTGGGAACGCCAAGCAAGCACTAAATTATTGTGTGGAACTCATTTTATAATTGAGATTATCGCAATGAAAATTAGGAGAGTGAAAATCATCCTTTAAAGTCTTGTATATTTGTCTGGGAAACAGAGAGAAAGACTCCAGGGATCCTCATGATGAGGACACCAAAACACTTTGATAGGGAAGCAGTGGAAATGAGGGCACTGGGTTGTTTTGGGACATGGAACAAATGTCCCTAGTAGCACCTCTCTCCTCAGTGGGCTCCTTCCACCTCCATCACCTCGTCTGGACCAGAATTTTTAGGGGAGCCTTTCAAGTGTATCCACTGTGGAGCTCTGGGTTGTTAAATTAGAGACCATTTCTAACACATGGGACATCCTGGGTGAGATCTGTGAGGGTGATGCCAGCTTCCTCCCGAAGGAAATGAGGCTGTGTTTGAGTGCTGCAGAAAGGAGAGCTGCTCACTGCACACTGACAGCACAAGGGGGGTGTAAAGTGGATTAACAGGCACAGGTTTTTAGCAGGAACGATTATGAGGCACCACTCAGATATTTTTCACACTGGGGGTGTTTTAGCAAGAAGCCAAATCCCTCCAGGAGAATCACCCCAGCCCACTCATTTCTCACCTGTGGCTCAACCACTCGCTCACCTCTGGGCTCCAGCTCAGCTTCCCAGGGCAGCAGAAAGTGCTCAGGGCACTCAGGTCTCAGATTTATTAACAACTATTTACAAGCTCTAATAAAACCAAAAGATGGAATCTGGACTTGCACTTTTAAAAGAGATCAGCATCAAGCCAGGGCTGTGAGGAGAGCACTGCCAGGGCCTCACGAGCAGGCTGGTAAGAGCCATAAAAATAAACACTTAAAAATAAATGTGTATAAATATACATGTGGCCCAATCACTGGTGTGTTCCAAAATCAGTGATGAGAAACTGGGGTTGTTATTCCAAGAAAAAAACATGGTGTAACTGTCCCTCAGGGGTTTCTAGGAAATTTCACCACCAGGCTGTGGAGAAATTTGAGGTGAGATTAACATCCCTCTGTGCCTCCATCCTGCTCCATCCTTCTTGCTGAAACCCCCCTTAGCTCCTTTGGAGATCTGTGCCTTTGACAGCAGCCTGTTCCCACATGGATTCTCCCAAAACCAAGGAGAGGCCATTGCACAGAGATGGAGTGTCAGAGAGGAAGAGAATTCCTGATATTTTCACTGACAGTCTCCTGCCCTGTTCCCAATGCCAATAAACATTTTCTGTTTTTTCCTTTAAAACCCTTCCATGACATTGTTTCCCCCTGAATTGATAGGCTGTTTAAACCACTAAAAAGATTTGGAAAATCCCAATTTTGATGATGTTTTCCATGCTGAAGCTGAAAGCTCTCCTATTAGTCCACTCCCCAAAAGCTGCAAACACTCTAAAAAATTTGAAACATGTTTTAAACCTGAAGGTATTGAAAAAAAAACCCTTTTATTATTTTTGGGTGTTGCTGGATTTTAAATAGAGAAAATTTTCAGACCTGGTATAATTTTGGGATATAAGGCAGCACCCAACAATAAATCTGTGCAGTTCCAAACATTGAACAGGTCTCCTTGTTGGAGGGAGTGTTCATCCTGGAAGGCCACAACCTACTGTTCTATTTGAAAGGTCATCTGCAGATGGAAATGTGACCAAAATAATACTGGCAAATAATGGAGACATGAAAAAACTGCCAAACAATTACTGCAGTTGCTTCAGAGATGATTCAGAAACCAAGAAGCCAAATCTGCAATGAACAGCTGGCTCCATAAATGAAATTTCCGTTGGGGAACAATATAACTGTTGTAGCCAAATAACTTTGTACCTCCTGACCTCCCTGCCCATTTTCTCTGCTCACCTATTGCTCAGAACTAATTTCTTTCAAAATAAGAATATTTTGCTTATTTGGTCTAATAAAACTGTTGCTTCTTGTTTCTGTGTGGATTAAACAGGATTCTCTCAATCCCCAAAATGCCCTGCTTAAGGATGTCTCCAGGTTTGGGTTACAAGGTTTTTTAGAAGCTCTTCCAGGATTCAAAGTTTGGCTCTGATTTATTATTTTTACAAATTGTGATGACAGTCAAAATTTCCTTAAGAAATTTTTCAATGCAGGAGGTGAATTGTTTCCCAGGGAGAGTTATTAAATCATTTAATGACAATATCTGCCTTAGAGATAGCCAGAAGCAAAGTAAGGGGAAAAGTTCAGAGTTCAGCTGAGGAACCCTGGAAGTCTACAAGGATGAGGAAAAACCTGAATGGAACCACTCAGTCTCAGCCATAATTTCAACAGCATCTGAGGCATGCAGCCTTCCTCCCCAAAATCCCAGATCTGAACTGTTATTTGTGCCTGGAACTGGTCCCTGAGCTTGTGGCAAAGCAGAGTTCTCTGCTGATTCATTTTCTGCAGGGAGCCCCTCGAGGTGACACACGAGGTTTATTTCAGCCTCCCAGCACCAGCTCTGGCCCTGGCAGCTATTCCCAAACACTGGCCACAAACCACCTTTCCTCTGGGAAAAAAACAAAAATACACAGTCAGGGAGAATTTAGAATCCTCCAATATTTCCACCAAAGACCTGGAGAATCACACGCCATTGGTGCTCTAAGTGGCAAACACCAGACTGAAGGCAGGTTAAACAATCTGAAGGACAAGACCAAAGCAGGGAATAATCTTCTGCTGTTGTTGGCTCTGGGTTTGTCATTTTGGTTCTGCTGTTTGCAGGCCGAAGAATGCTGCAGGATTGGGGTGGGCTCCAAGAAGGTGCACAATAGTGATGAAAAGGCTGGAAAGCAGGGTGTCCAGAAAAAGGGCTGTGGGGGTGAAGGTTCCAAAGGGGAGGATGAGGCTGCTCTGCTCATGGGTTACTCTCAGGATATGAGGGCCAGAAATCTCATTGTGCTGACCTGGGGCACAAAGGGGGTACCCCAGTGCTGATTTATGGCAGCTGGCTGGAAGGTAAATAAACTCCTGGAAGAGCATTACAGCAGCTGTGAAGAATTCTTCATCTCTGGAAAACTTTAAAAGAAGGCTGGGATTTTTCTAAAACACTTGCTGCAGCTGACAGTGGAATGAAATCCAGGCTGGCCCAGTTTTTCCCAACAGACACAATGGGTGTTTTTGTAATGAACTGAAGCCCACTCCCAGGTAGGTCCCTCCCTCTGCCCTTTGGGAACAGTCCCTGGAGTGTGGGGACTGCACAACACCAGCTGCAAATCACTGAACTTGACAAGTGTCCCTCTGGTTGTAAAATACCTGGATTTGTTAAAGCTGGAAGCCCAGCATCCCACTGTGACTGCCAGGTTTTTCTCTTTGCTGCAATCCCTCTTTCTCCCTTCTCCATTCCCACTTGACCCCTCCTTGCCAACCAACATCCTTCCTCAGTGTGAATGAAAATCCCCTGGCCAGACCACAAGCCAGCTCCTCATCCTCACACCTTCCTGTCATTCTGCACCCAGCATTTTGCTGGATACCCTCCTCCTGCTGTAGCCTCAGATTTTCTGGCCTCAGACCACACAACCCTCGCTCAGCTGCCTCCCCCGTGTCCTCTGGGGGTCCCACAGGGGTGTCTGTGGCCCATGTCCCATCTGGCTGCACGTTGCCATGAGCACCTCCATGTGTCCTCCCTCCATCCAAGTGACTCACAGATCAGCTGCTCTACCCCCAACTCTGATATTCCAACTGCAGGGAACACACAGCGTTTGGAAGGACAGAAAAGCCCCCTCTGAGAAACCAGAGGGGCTGCCAGAACGCACTCCTGGTGCAGAAGAGGATGGAGAGCAGATGCTTTTCCCCCCCAACAAGGCTTTGAGGAGGAGAAAGAAAAGCATTTTCTGTTTTCCCTGGATCAATGTTTCTGTCCATCTGAGCAATTCTAGCTGAGCTTGCCAGATCAGTAGCACCTGGATTCAGGGCTGCCAGGAAAAACAGCGCTTTGAAGAAGTGCAGGTTGAAAGAAGAGGATATGTCCTCAGGGGAGCCGGCTCTTGCCTCGGCAGGGCTCGTTATCTCAAGATCAACATGTAAATTCCTGTTCTGCTCCTGTGCTATCTCTCTGGGTCATTCACCTCATAGTTCCTATTAAATTTGAGCTTCACTTTGAAACGTGGCAGAAGAACATCCATATAAATGCACTTTCCAGTCAGGGATTTTGCAGGAAATGTAGCTCTTTTATCACCTTTCTCCAATTAAAGTGCAAACCAAGAGTCCCGAGAGAGGCTAGAACGAAGAAAACATCTTACAAAATCCTGAGGTGCCTTTCAAATATCAGCACAATGTTTTCTGCAAAATTTCAAGGAGACAAGACAGAATTGCAGCTCCCTCATCAGGGGCAAGGGATGTGTGTCACAATTCTGAGTCAGCAATTGCACAAACCAAATGTAAGCCACGCACAGACATCGCTCTAAAAGTCATGGGCATAAAAACATCCTTTTTGAAACAAATGCTGCAGAAAACAGATGGAGGAATGTGTGTGTGACACCAAGGTGCTGTTTATGCACATGCAGCGGCTGGAAGATGCAATCAGACCCCAACAGAAGAAATTAGGCAGGTGGGGGCTTGCACCCAAGCAATTCGAGGGGCAGAACCCTTGGGTCAGTGCTGGTTTCTAAGGGAACTTTGATGGATCAAGTAAAAAATTCAAATTTATAACTCGTTGTTTAAACAACGAGTCCTAAAAGACAAGCTATCAAATAATTTGGTTTGTTTGTGTTTCATTTCCATTTCCTTCATGGCCATCTCTAATAGTGGTTCGGCCCACCCACACCAGGACCATGCCCATCCCCTCCCAGTAACCGGTTGCTGCCCCGGTTCCAGCTCCAGCACTCGTGCTCCAAGTGGGTTTGGGAGCAGTGGCTGTGCTCAGAGCCCCGTGGAGCCTGCAGGCTGCCGAAAGCAGGCAGGCACAGATGGTGCCACCGGGTGTCTGCCAGGGCGTGGGCAGCAGCTCTGCTCGCAGGGAATGTGCCAGGCACGGGAACGCATTTCTGGCACCGCCACCCTTTGAGGTGATGGGCACGCAGCTCTGGCACTGGGGCTCTGAGGTCGCTGTGCTCCAGGGATTTACAGAACCCTGGGCAATGCCACCACACCTCACCTCTGGGAGCTGCACACATTTCACCCAAAGTTACCCCAAAAGACAGCACGGGACCTCACCAGGGCGCCCTCCCTGCTCCAAGCCATAAATCCCATTATCTTCTTCCCACTAAACGTATCCCCGGACCTGCAGGCTTTGCATCCTCCTTCTCCCCGGTCACTTTTGCCTTGCTGCCCTGGGGAGTTTCCAGGGAAAGCCGTCCCAAAGCCCTCTCCCTGCTCCGAGCGCGCTTCCCAAGCTTCCCCCTGCAGCAGCTAGGTGGCAAAAGTTCCGTGCAGCCTGGGAAAACTTAAGGAATCCCTGTGAGAAAGAGCCAGCCACCGACCCAAACACTCCTGATCCCAAAACAAGTAGGGAAAACTCACATTTCGCGGCGAGCATCCCCAGCTCTCCAAAAATCCTCCCCCAAGCCCCCTCCCCCCCACTCACATCGTATTTCTCCGTCATTTTCAGCAGAGCACGCTTCCAGAGAGTCCTGGCACAGCCCGGGTCCGGCAGCAGGACCGAGACACACAAGGCTGCAGCGAAGATCTTTTTGCAGAAATGCATCTCTGGCAGCAGCCTGGGATCCATTTTTCCAGGGAGAGATGAAATAAGGAGCGCGGCTCTCGGGATCCAGGCGGTTCCGAGGCTTGGCAAGGAGGGAGGGAGACGTGGAGGGAGGGAGAGCGAGGGCTGAGCGCTCTGAGAGCCGCTTTTCCCTGCGCAGCTTCTGGGAAGGGAAAAGGGGAGAGGAAAAAAAAAAAAAAAAGAAGAAAAAAAAAAAGTAGAAGGAGCCCAGAGGCAGAAGCCGGGAGCTGCTGTTGAACTTCTTTAAGTTAGATGAGGTTCTTGTCTCACATGTTCACACAAAGCTCACGCTCTCCTTGAGTGATGGACGGGAAGATTACTTGGAAAGATTATTTTTAGACCTTTGTTCCCAACATCTGGCATCCTCCGAGAGCCCCATTCAAAGCCAAAGCGTGGGATCAGATGACAGCTGCCGCAGGGGGAAATGAAGGCCTTGGAGGGGTGGGCTCGGCAGATTTTTGCAACCAGTTCACCCAAACTTCCCAAGAGGCTGGGCTCTCCCTTTGTGTGCTTCCCACCGTGCCCCCAGCTGTGGGTTTGCATCACGTTTTGACAAAGTGATAACTTCATCTGAAGCTCACTCGAAGGAAATGATTTAACGACATGATAAACATTCAGGGCTTTAATTAAACCAAGGTGACGTTGGTGTTCTGAAAATGATTTTGAAGAAGGGGGAAGACGTGACCATTAGGAAAAAATAAATTCGGGTGTGGAATAGGGAAGGAAGATGGTTCAGGAATTACACGAGGGCAGAGAAAGCAAGGAAGGGGACGTGAGTCAGGCTGTGCCTGACAATGGAAGGGGTGGAAGGAGTGGATGTGGGGTTTTGGACATCCCCATGGACATCCAGTGCCTGAAGGATGGGAATGGACTGGTGAAGTCAGGCTGAAAGCAGCCCAGCATCCTGCCTGGGATGGACACAGAGGCAGGTGCTGAAGGAGAGCCATGAGAGCGAGGCAGCTGTTACCTACATGTGTGTAAATATGTTTGTCTGCGGGTACAGGACCTTATGGACATCAGGAGTGCTGCCCAGGGCTTGCTGAGCCAAATGTGGAGGCTGTCTGTTTTATAATTCCCCCTGAATTTCTCCTCCAGCAGCTTGTCCAGCCTCCCCCTGAATGAAGGAAGAAACAGAACCACAAAACTTGTCGAGGTACAGACTCTAAGCCCTGTTTGCCTTTGCTTTACCCCAGCTGCAGCCCTGCTGAGCAGAGAGAAGCCTTGCTGGATGCATTGGATTTATTTTATATCCACTTTAAAATGGGTCTGCAGAGGAGCGTTATACCCTGTGGATAAGCACAGAAAAAAAGTCTTCCAATTATTCCTTGTACCTGAAAGCTGTGGAAATTCACTTTGATCCATGCCCAAGTGTCAATAGCTGCACACAGGTGGGAGCCAAAGGATTTCATCTCGAAGCTTGCCAGGATATGCTGATGGGAACCTGAAAAAAGAGCAAGGTGTGCCTTAAAAAGCTGTGCATTTAAGGGAAAGTATTTGATTTATTTAGAGTTAAGGCTCCTAAAGGTTTTCTAGCAGTAACTGTGCTTTGGGCAGTTCTCTCTGTATCTCTGCTGCTATGAAAAACTTCTTAGTAATAAAACCTGTTCAATTCATGCCAGGGAATTTAGCTGGGAAGTAAAGCCAGGGATTACTCTTATGGGGGGATAGAGAGGGGTGGGGAAAGGGAATGAAGAGTTAAACTGGAGAGGGTCACCTCCCTCACAGCCTCAGAGGTGCAAGGTGGGGGGTCCCAGTGGGGCAGCACAAGTGCATGGTCTGGGGATTCCCAAAGGAGCTCTACTGGCAGGAGTCTGAGAGGGAATCCCTGTGGAGATGCACTGACCCTGCGTGGCTGTGTTTGTGTAATCCTATCCTTGCTTGATCCACAGAGCCATCCCTTAAAGTGCAAGCGGGATTTTGGGGGCTGACAGGGTTTGAGGTGGGCCCATGATGCAGTTGTTTCAGGAACAGAAGGGGACAGGGAGGGAGCATCTGGGCTGGAGAACATTTTGTGCCACAGAGGCTTCAGCCTCCACCTGGCTGCTGAAAAGGCTGTCCCAGCAGGGAGCACAGCTCCAGGTCCCTGTCACCTGCTCTGCACCATTTCTCCAGCTCTCCTCTCCCTCAGAGCTGCAGTCACGAATTTCAAACAGAATTTATCCCAGTTTTCCTTCAAACAGGTCATTTTCCTCAGGCTTCTCTCTTCATTTAACGATAGCTGTGGACAGGTCACATCCACAGCTCAGCCTGTGGAAAAGTGACTCCCTAAGGACTGAAGTGTCACCTTTGGATGCTGGCAGAGCTCAGCACCTGCAGGTCACCGTCACCTCCACCCAGATCTCCTCCAAGCACCATCTGAAATGGGCAGCTGTGCTGCAATTAGTGAAAGGCACCCTCAGACAGCTTCATTACATCCAGAGAGGAACAAATCTCTGCCATAACACTGCGACCTGTTCCACCTGTGACTTGATTTTCCACTGCCCAGAGGGCTTTGTCTGACACCACAGGATTCTCCAATTCCTCTCACAAACACACCTCCCCAGTTTGTGGCAATATTAATCCTGCATCTTGATACAGGCACACCCAGGAGCTCCCACCCGTGCCCTGACTCCTGTGCTCTGAGGTGACAAATGACATGGCTGGTTGCACAGGATAAATAAGATTTTTCCTCAGAGTATTCCTCCTTAATTTATGTCTTTGTGTTGATATTTCCCTTGTCTGTGCTCTTGCTGAAACCCAAACCTGAAATAACTGCTCACGATAAATCTGCCCCATTTAATTCCATTTTTTGTTGTTTCATATACTTGCAATCTGGACTTGGAGCAACTAATTCTAGAGATTAATGACTACTTCAGACACTATTTACTGGCCTTTATTTTTGAAGATACACAGCTTTGACATTTATCTGGGAAAAAACAGGGTCTGTGTCTTACAGTCCATAGATTGAGCACGGAAGAAGTGAGAATTCTGTGGGACCAAACTTCAACAGCTGGTCATGGTCTTCACATAAGAATGCACATTGATGCTATAATACACTTATATTAATATAATATTATTATATTAATATATTAATATTAATATTATAGCACTTATATTAATGCTATATACACTTATGGAACTGGAACTCATCCTGCACACAACTATTTCATGAAATCTTCCTGCCACCCATCTCCATTCCTCACATGCTTCCACCTCCAGTCTGTGTTGGAAATGAAGCAAGGGATTGTGTATTTTTTTATAGGGTTAGCAAAAACTTCTCTGGTAATATTGGAAAGAATATTTTTCTCACCTTTTCTGCATATTCATCTTCTTGACAGTCCCTGCTGGGCTGTGTTGTCACAGGACAACTCCAGGACATCATTTATGCCACTCATAGCCATATTATCCTCCCATTTGGAGCTCAGTGAAACCTAAAACACGAGACCTCAGTCCCCTCACTTATGGAGAACACTACAGAGCAGCTCCTGTCTTACCAAGTTCACTTTTGAATGGCCCATTCAGACAAAAAAGAAGAGGAACAGCCTTGACCTTCTTGTTTAACCTCTGCAGGTTTATGGCTCCAGCTATTAGTGTAAAGCATTCTGAGCAGCTTGTGTAGAAATTTCAGGCATCAAGCACAAGTCCTTATGAACACAGCCACTGGCGACAATTAGAAATTTAAAATTTACTGCTAAGCAGGTTTCTGAAGAGTGTAATTCAAATGCCAGGTATTAGATGATGTGGGATTTAAAAGCAGCTATCACAAGAAAGAAAAAAATAACTGCCATTTTCTCTTAAACTGCATCTTATCCACAGAGAGCAGTAGGGTTAAAGTCGTTTACTGCAAGTGGAGCAATTCCCTCTGGTGATGGCTGCATCCTATGCCCAGGGCAATAAGTGATGCTGGTATAAGGAATAATTGAATTATTGCAAAATCTGGGCAGGATTTGGCTCCTGTTTCTGTGAAACCATGGACATTCAGCAGGCCAGCAGTTAAAATAATTTTGTAGCTTGTGCTTTTCCAGGGAATCCACAGAAACATCACTAAGTCAAGATTTCTCTGCCTCAAGATTTGTGGTGCAGCTCCTCACACCAAATTCCTGCTGCCTTCAAGGATTCTGAGTGAGATTGCTCCATACATCACCACTGAGAAAGAGCCACCCTCTGTGCATGAATCTCTGCAAATTTCCATCCCACAAATGGTTTCAATAAGGCAAATTCTGCAGTATCATAAATTGCTGTCAGATGATAAGGCAAGAACATGGGTGAGACTTGAGCACCTCCCCAGGGCCTGTGAAACCCTCAGCATCATTTGTTACAGCCAGGAAGAGGTATCTGAATGAAAGGACAGGCATTTTATCATCTTAGGGCAATAAAATAATTTTTGGAAGCAGGATTCATGCTGCCTGATTGGGATGCCTCAAATAATGGTTTTAAAAAGCATTCTCAGGGAGGTTGTGAGCGAAAGTCACAGAGCAGCCAAGGAAAAATTTCATTCTCAAGCCAAAAACAAGGTAGGTCAGCCTAAGTCAAGACTTGCCTTTTCCCAGAGGAAAGATCTGACTTTTAAAGAAAGATTATATCAAAGAGAGTTTCCTCAGAGCACAGAACTGCAGCAGTATGAGGTGACTCATTTTAGCTGGATATAATCACAGCAGCTCCATGCCAGGGACCACTGCAGTTCCTTGTCCAGGGGCTGTTTCCTTGCCAGCTCTGCACAGGTTCTGCTGCCAGCAGCAAAGGGCAGCGGTTTCCTGGCAGTTATTAGAGATTGCTGATGTGACCTGATCCAGTGGGAAGGTTACAGCTGCTTTGTGTCCCTCTAAAAACTAATTTAATGCTCCTCCCTGCTACCCTGGCTGCCTCATGAGGGCTCAGCCCTGGGGCTCGTCTGTCCCACTTCTACTCACTCTTAGGAAATCAGTAAAAAACAAGTAAACCCAGAGTGGTTTTGTTGGGAATGTGAACACAGAGAAGCCATAGGCCTGGTTCAGCTTCCCTCAGCTGAACCTGCCACATGAAAAGCAGAGAAAGCCCCAGAGAGTGCTGGGCTCCCCAGCAATGATGGATGCTGTTTTGTCACACATTTGTCCCTGTGTGGTCACCCCTCCAAACTGCCTTGTGTAAGACATCCTAAAACAGCAATATTATAATAATTACATTCTTCCTTGCCTAATCCAGCAATTGGGATTGCTCCCTGAATGGATTAGCAGGAAAAGGAGTCCCTTATGTGTGCCAGTCCAGGTGGGTGAATACAAAGACCAACAAATAAAACAACCTGCAGCCCCTCTGGAGGGGTGACCCTGGATGCAGATGATTCACCCCCTCACCCATGGGCTTATTTTATGGCCAGCTCTACAGGAAGACACCAAATCTGGGGTTTCAATATGGATTCATTCCTTCCCTGAGCAGGAAAAACTGTGCCAGATGTTTGCTACCAGCGAGCTCCGCTGGGAATTTATAGAGTGAAATAAAAGATCAAAAGCAATTCAAAACACAGACAGGTGATTCCCTTTAAGCATCTGGCCCCAAGCCCTCGCAAAGCCTGGCAGAGGTCAGTGTTAAGTGGCCCCTGAGCATTTGGAAAGAAGAATATAAAGCCTCTGCTTTTAACCAGCTTTGCTGGATATGAGGTATAAATGAGGCAGATGAATGCTATTAAGGAAGCACTCGTGTAAGTGCTGCATCCCACTGACAAAATTACCGGGAAGCCTCCAAATACACCATCCAAACATCCTATTAATGGGGCAGAATGGCTCTCGGTGTGGGGGGGAGGCTCCTCTTTGGGGTGCAGCCGTGCTTCCCTGTGCCCTGGGGACACCGCTGGGAATCCCAAACAATTCCTCTGGGCGGGACTGCCCCAGCTGCGGTTCTTGCCCACTCGCTCCCTGTGCCAGCTCCCTCCGAGGCGTGCTGGTCCCAAAGCCTTTTGTCTCCAAAGAGGCTTCTGCGAGCTGTTGGTGCTCCTGCAGGAGAGGGGTCAGAGGGGCTGGGGGCAGCGGGATCCTTTCCCTCTCAGGCCAGTGGGATTTGCTGCATGTTTTGGGAGGGGAGGATGTGCAGTGAAGCCCTCAGACTGGGAGTGCTGAGAGCAGCCAAGTCACAGACTGGAAACCTCAGAGAAATCTCCCTGGCAGACAGATTCAGGCTAAAATGAAAGACACGGGGAGTTTGTCTGTGGATCCACATGGATTTCACAGCAGATCCTCAGCCCTTACCATGCCCTGCATTCAGCCATGCTGAGTTCCCTGGGGGTAGCAGGAGTGCAGTCAGGGCCCCCAGCCCCACAAGAGCTGAGCTGTGCTCTGGAGGTTCCCAAATTGTGTGGGGCACGGGGTATCTTTCTTGGACCACAGCAAAGTCAGAGCCAGGGACCATGCACAGACACGTCAACACAGACACCAACAAAACCACCCAAAAGGCCCATGCCACTGCAAACTCCTTGTTTCACACATGAGCTGATACAGGGGTTATCTGGTGGCTGATGCCCTGCACTGACCCACAAAGACTTGGCCAGGGCCAAGTGGTTTGGGTTTGGGGTGGCACCTCTCTGGGTTGAAGCTCTGCCTGCCTGTAGCCCCCAAGACAGATGGTTTCCCATAACAAATGTCCTGCCTACATCCAGAAATAGCAAATTCATAGCTCAAGGGCCTGTCAGAGACACCTGCAAACCCTGCACAAGGCAGAGGAAAGGCCAGATGTGGATCAGCATCGTGCTTGTGTAGGATTTCCTTTATGGAACCTTTAACCCCTGCGTCCCACATTCTATTACCAGCGAACTCCCTCACGCTGCCACTGCTCCTCTGAGGCAAGGAGCACTTTGGCAAGGACATTAAATGATATCCTAGGCCCAGCCACAAGGCAAATGTCTGTGGAACTCTGAAACAGCTACAGCTCCTTACATCAGCCCTGAGGATGGCAGTTCTGTCCAGAATACCTGCTGGTGTCACCTTGAGTTGTGCTTCCTCCTCAGCACAGCCCCAGGACCCTGCAGGAGTCAGGGCTGAGCAGGGATCTGGCCAGTCAGGGAGCATCCCTGCAGCTCATCAGGGAGTTTAAGACTTGCAGCCAATGATGTTGTTGCAGAATTCCTTAAAAAGGTTCCAAGGACCTTGGAGCCCGAGTAGCATTTGCTGGATCATGCATTGCTCTGAAGGAGTTTGCTATGAGAAGGCAAAGAATTTTTCTTGTCTTCTCTTATCCAAAGTGCAGGGTTGAACAGGCCACTGAAAATCCCACTTGCCTTTGACCTTTTGATAAAAGCCTTATCTAAAGCTGGCTGAAGATAGGCAGCAATGTTTTGAGCTGTTGCAGTCTGGGCTTTATCTGGGAGAGTTCCCTTTCATGTCCTTCAGCGGCCTGTCTGGAAGTCAGTGCATGTGTTTCCATCACCCACCTGGCCTGAAGGGGACATCCAGGCTCTCTCCTATCCCAAATCTCTGCTGAGTGGGCTGGATCTCATTCACCACTGGCTCCTGGTGCCCAGACAGAGCTCGGGCTCTGGCTTCCATCCTTGCATTGTTTTGAATCCTCTCTTGGCTTGGGTTTTAGATATAATGAGATCCCATTTCAAAGTCACAAGTCAAGAGATGCCAAGATGGCATTATAAAAAGCAAAAACATCCTGTAAGAAAATTCCCAGAACTACCTGCTGACATCCACACCTGCCTCTGGGCAGACAGACAGATTTTGAAAGCATCAGAGTGGCAGGAAAACACAAGAGAGCTCAGGTAAATTTATTTTTTTTTTGATGTATGTAACCCTAATTAAGGGGATGAATCTTATATATTGGCCAATTTCATTCCTCAGCTCAGCGAGGGACTTCTTTCAGCAGCCAGACACAGCTTAATTTTTTGACGGTGCTAGAAGCAGTATAATAGAAGGGGTTTCCTCCCCTTGTGTCTCTGTGTGAGGTCCTGAGGTTCAGTATTCCAGCTGAATTCCTTCTGAATTGTTCAGCCGGCTGGGACAGACACATAGAGAGTTTCCACCTTTTATCTCAGCACAGAACTTTCCATCTGAATAGCGTGTCTTTAATGGGAGGGTTGTTGTCCTCCGGCGGGCCACTCGTTTTTCAGACGGGCAGTAACTTGCATTTTGCCCCAGATGTTGCCTATTAGAGCTTTTCCCAGTCCTGACATCAAGGGGAACCTGCAGCTTCTCGGGGCGCTTGGCATTCCCTGCCGTGTTCTGCTCTCTGCACCACCTGGGCAGGACAGAGAGGGCAGAACAGAGAAGGATAAGCACATGTGGGCTAACAGGGGCAGGGGAAATGGGGACACCTCTGGTACAAACTCCGTGGTTTGATTACTGCACGCAGACTTCAGCATCTGGAGCGCCTGCTTGAGCAGCAAAACAATCTGGACGTTGTTAGCCGAGAACAAAGCAAAAAAACCCCTAAACACCCTGTTAGCACCAGGCAGAGATTAAGAGCAGCGCTCAAACCAGGCTGTATTTCAGACCTGGCTTCTGTCGTTGCTTCGAGCTGAGTGTGACTGCAGAGGACAATCAAACCTCTGACTCTCATGGGAGCACCGCCCCAGCTTGGCAGGGCACAGCTGCTTTTGCCCTTCCCCTTGTGAATTTTATATGCTGGAAAATGTTTACTTCAGTCTGGGTTCAATGTTCTCGTTAAACATCATGTGCTGTATAACTATGCTGTATAGTGTTAATGCTTATGTTATATGAAGATAAATATTTTTATGTATCTACGTAGTTGTATTTGTTTATATGGCCATAAACTTAAATCTCGAGCATGTTTCTTGTTTATGCCCCTCTAGCCTGTGCCTCAAAAAGTAATGGAGGAATATTATAGAACCACAGGCTGCTTTGGGTTGAAAGAGCCCCTAAAGCCCATCCAGTCTCACCCTCCTGCCACGGGCAGGGACACCTTCCACTATCCCAGGTTGCTCCAAAACCCATCCAAACTTGGGCACTGCCAGGGATCCAGGGGCAGCCACAGCTTCTCTGGGCAGTTGTGCCAGGGCCTCAGCTCCCTTACAGGGAAAAATTTATTCCTAATATCTAATCTAATAATCGAATGTCTCTGCTTGGTATGTTACAGCTCTTCCTAATACCGGCTACTTAATACCTGCAGAGCAGCTCCAGGGCTTGCCAGAGTTTGAGCTCAGATTTACACTCACACTTTGCACCACTTGGCAACTTTGTTTTGCTTCTCCAGGGTTCATTTTTCTGAGTTTTGTGGTGCCCAGCAATGCTGGACATGTTCCAATGTAAATTATTTCTACAGAACCAGCAGTTGTATATTTTGTCCAGCCTGAATCCTGGCAACCTCAGGCCTCTGAGACTTGCATTTAATTTTCAGGAGTAGGAGAACAGCCTAAAAGTATCAGTGCCCTGGTCCTGTGGGCTGTTCTTCTAGCAGGTCTCCATAGGATGGGATTAACATTTGCAGTTGATTTGGCACGAGTTCCAGGCCCCCTTTCAACTCTACCTGTCTTTCAAAGTCATCAGCCTGTTCTTGGGTGTAACTAGCTCTAAGAAATCACTTTTTTTTCTGCCTAGTCTTCCCTAAGTAGGTGCATTATTTCATCATCCATGCTTTCTGCATTGAGAGTGTCAGTGGGAGGAAGTGAATAGCTGGGCATTCAAATACTTTTTCACAATATCTGTCTTCTCTTTAAAGTCTTGAATTTGGTTTTTTTTCCCAACTTACATCCAGCAAGCTCTTTGGCAAGAGAAAGCTCAGATGAGGTTTGGTTCCTTAATTACATTATTGGCAGACTGTGGCATTCCTTTGTTACTTTCTTGATCTAATTCCCCCAAAGAGCTGCAAAAAGGAGAATGGTGGATTAATTTAATCATAGCTTATTGTGTGGTTAAATAGCAGCTCCTTTATTGTCCACCCATACCTTTGGGTGCTCTGAACTTCCCATACCTTTGGGTGCTCCCCCACCCAGGGTGAAAGGCTCTTCCTCTGGACATTTTTTCCCCTCAGACTTTGTTCAGAGGAGTGATGCAGACTAAATTCCATGTGTTGGGAATTCAGTAGCTGGAGTAGAAGATTCAAAGCTTTTCTTATTCCATCAAGTCCTTCAGGGACAAAATGACAAGGCTGATTTAGCTGATGGCTGAGTGACCCCTCCCACAGCTCCCTGGAGCAGCTGCAGGCACGGGAAGGGTCCTCGTTAGGAGGATTCCAAAATGTCAAAACCCAGGGTTAGAGCAATGAGTCTGCTGGAGGTTTTTGGGGCACTGAGCCCCACACCCATACTTTGCCTATGAGGAGGGAAAATCCTTCTCATGACAAGGTAATGGAGACAGATGGAGTCCGACCTCTTTCATCTGGGGCTTCGTGTCTGCAGAGCTGGCAGTTATTAGAAACTTTCTGTCTCAATTAACTCAACACTTCTGCCAGAGAACCCCAGGACATGCTGTTTGCAGCAGGGCAGGTTTACTTTTCTGTGCAGACTCAAGCAGCTGTTTCAGACTGTGACTGAAAAGTTACAGCATTTACAGCTGAGCTTTTCCAGACTCTCCACTGAAACGGAATTGCGGAAATGTGAGTTGTGTCTCTTCATCCCTGGATCCGTGTCCCTCACATGGGAGGCCTGTCTTTGTCTCAGGGGATGAAATCCCACTTCCCCTTTGGAGAAATCCTAGCTAGTTCCATCTACATTCCCATTCCTCCAGCTCTTTCCTTTGGGAGCTTTCTGCCAGCCATAAATTCGAGGCAGCCTTTCCAAATCAAAGCAACGTTTACTTTGGACTTGAGGGTGAGTAACAATTAGCACTCTCTGCAGAGCTATTGATTGGACAATTACCAGCTGGATCACTGGGTGGTTTGCTTCTGGAAACTTCAAGTCAGCTCTCTCCCTCTTTCAAACATCTTCACAACAATTCCTTGAGAGGAGGACCCTTCATTCTCTGTAGTCAGCTCTGTGTCAATGTTGAAAAATCAAGCTGCAAAGCTGGGCTGTACTAAATTCTTCCCAACTAATTTCTTAGGATTCTTAGCTGAGCTGCCTCAAAAGAGATTTTCTTTAAAGCTTTAGTCTGGAATTCCCACTGAGGAAGTTTTTCACACCTAAACTGGCATATTTAAGCACCTCAGCCATCAGCTTATGTACAGTAATTGTGAATTACTACAAAGCAACACCTCACTCAAAGTACCAAAACAGATTTAAACATTATTTGAGTGACTAGAAGGGATCTTAAATTAAGGGAGGATGAAGACTAATAAACCAGCAGTCTATGCTATAGGAAGGCAGCATTATATCCAGGAGAAAACACTGGAATTTAGGTCAGAAATTCCATAACTTACACCCAGGTCACACATGACCTGGCACAGCAGCCCAGCTCCTACAGCTTTCCTCTCTCTCTCTGAGGAAGAAAACGTGCTGCTCTCCCCCTCCACACCAATTTAGGTTTATAATTATGTGTAACATGGTCTGATTCCGATTTCTTTGTAAGTAATTATCTACTGAGAGATCAGAAGAGATAATAACTGAGAATAAAGCAACTCCTTTCACGTGAATAATTGCACCACCAGCCCAGTTAGTGAGAGTCACAGCCAGAAACTTCCAGGCTGCTGCTGGGACCAATGCAAAGTCTCAGGAATGCATAAGCAAACGCATTAGACACAATGCACCTACTGGAGCAGCGATTCATTCAACAAAGCAGCTCCTGGAAACATGGAAAAACATGTTCAGAGCATGAATAACTCACGGCTGTCCCCCTCAAAGGGGAGCAGTTATTGTGAATTGGCACTACTTATACAGTGAGCACCTAAAAATAGATACTTTAGGTGGAAGTACTAATTCTTCATAAATATATTTTTGACAGGTGTATCACAAATGACAATAAATTTTGTCAGTGTCCAAATTTTCAGAGAGAGAAAATGAAAATTCTGTGGGCTTGCCTGGAATGGGAATTCCAAACCCCAAGACTGAATTTGTGTCACCCAGGGGCATTTTGGCCTGTTTCACCTCCCTCTCATTCTGTATGTTCTTCTTCACTCTGTCCCTCCTTCCTCTCATGCTGAGGGAGTTTGTATTTCCACACTCAGAGCAGAATGGACGTAGAGAATAATTCCTGGTTTCTCTGGCATATGAGCAGAATATTTCTGATAGAGGGCTTTTAAGTGAGTTCCTTCCAGATCAGAGCTTGTATTTCCACAGAGTATCAGAGTTTGTATTTCCACACTCAGAGCAGAATGGATGTAGAGAATAATTCCTGGTTTCTCTGGCATATGAGCAGAATATTTCTGATAGAGGGCTTTTAAGTGAGTTCCTTCCAGATCAGAGCTTTGGGGCCACCATGAAAAGAGGGCCTTGCTGACCTGAAGTGGGAGAGTGCCCTGGTGCAAGCCCAGAAGCTGAGGGGTTACTGGCAAAGCCACAGAGACCTGGAAAGGGCCCCAGGAGCCTCACAGAGCTGTGGATCTACAAGGAATCTTGGCCTTAGCCCCGCATATCTCGGGATGTGTGTAATGTCTCCACCACTGCTGCTGCTCTGGTCTAACAGATGCCAGGCTAACTGGCTGGATCCGTCCCCTTTCCACCATGGGGTTGGCCCAGCTGCCACTGGGGCCAGCTGGAGCCTGTCCATGGAGTGAAGAGGGGCTGGATCAGCCCCGCTGCCGCCGCTGTTTGTCCTTGTCCCGCTCCCTCCTGCCGTGCCACAGGCACTGGGAGCCCGAGGTCGGCACTCGAGGGCAAACCCTGGAATCCACAGCCATTCCTCAGAGGGGATGGAACTCCTATTTAAGGAAAGAAGCAAAGCTCGGAGAAGGTTTTACGATGAGGTCTGGAATGAGGCAAGGGAAAATAACGTGAGTGATTCAAATCCCAGCAGATGGGTTTGATGTTTCACTCAGCCTTCACATTTAATGGGTGGTACTGCCAAGGTGCACCCCAAAATGCATCCCTGGGAAGAGGTTTTATCTGCTGGCATGACAAGGGTTGGTGTAACACTGGGGAGGGCCCATTGCAGAGCCGGGCTTTGCTGCTCCAGCTGCTGTAAAACCCGAGCACAGCCATGGTCCCCAGCCCCAAACACAGCCAGCATTTGGAATTGCAATTATGCTGCCTTCCTCAGGCTGCAGGCCCTGACCCTTGGTGGGGTCATGGACTGGCAGAAAGGGCTCAGTGAAAGGCTGGGAAGGTGCTGATGGTTGAGAGCAGAGCGGTGCTGACAGCAGAGGAGGGTTTCCAAGAGGCAGGGACGAGCAGGGCTTGTGTTTACAGCCTCTGAGGGCTCCTCTGGGTCAGGGTGCTCTGAAATGTAACACAATCCCACCCCATCCCACCCCAGACAGGGAATCAGGGTTTACAAAGGACGAGTGGAGTTCTGGTTTTGAAAATAAACAACGTTCATCAGAGGGCTCTACATCGATCCATCCGGGCTTGGCCTCCCTCTCTGTACATGGGGAATATTTGGGGATTGATTCCCACTTAGGAGTGGCTGCCCTGCTGTTTGGGTGTATGTTGAAGAAAACAACAGAGCAAACAAAGCAAAACCCCGACCCTACAGAGTAGGAGTGTGGGGGTTATGAAGTCAGACAACTGACAACAGGCAGAGAAGAACCTGAAACTGTTTCTAATTCCTTTTTTCAAGGTATGTCCCCTCCTTCTTTGAATTTCACCACTTAATGGCAGCTTATCCCCTCAGCTGGGATAAGCTGCTCTGGGACCATTGTATTCTGGGATGAAATCCTGTTCCCTTTTCAAGTGAAATTGCTCTTAATTCTCATAGCCCAGGGATTGCAGCATCTGTGCTGAAATCTGTGGGTTTCACACTCTGCAGGGGGGCGAATGTTGGCTTCAGACACAGTTTTCATTGAGGATTTTATGGAAGGAGACATTCCAGTTGTTCAAAGGCTGAATTAAAAAAAGCTGCTTCTGCAAGGTTTTTAATTTGGAGCCAAATTTAAGGTAATAATTATCCCTTCCCCATGTCACAATCAGAAATATGAAAGATAGTTGTCAAAAGATTATTTATTAAAACCTGAGAAGTGAGGTGAGCGGGTTAAGGAGCTCTGGAAAACAGAAATCCTTAAGGAGCATGTCTGTTTTTTTTTCTGAAGGGGAAAGTTGCTTTCTTTGAGCCTTTCAAGTGTCTGCTGATAGAGGTGAAGCAAAGCCCCACCCCTGAGGATGAAAATGGAACTAAGACTCCATCTCAGGGCAGTGGAGACACCAAGTGCATTTTGTTTTGGAGGAGCTGACCCCTGGGGATTCAAAAGTCAAATACTTGACTCCAAAGAAACACGAAGATTTTGTTTGTTTGTTTGTTTGTTTGCTTGTTTTTTAATTACTGAATATCTAAAAAACAGATATAAAGATGTGAATTCACGTGGCTTTCTTGGAGAGGTGACACAGGAGTCACTCTGTTGATGTTCTGCACAAACCTCTGATGCCTCCACCTCAGTGCCAACACTTCCAGGGAGCTGCTTCGAAATATGGAGGAGTGAGAGAAAATACCTTCCCTGCTCCACAGGGTGATGTGACCAACACCAAGGCTTTTCATCCTGTGCTCTCTCCTTTTTCTAATGCCTTGCTTTTTCCTTCTGCATTTTGGTCACTATTTCTCCTCTCTCTTGGAGAAAAAACAGCTTTCTTAATTTTCTTTTCTTGGCTCCTGGGATGCTCGAATTGCTGATGTATCAGGATGGACCAGGATGTGCCAGCTGGGAGAATTCTGAGGGCAGGAGTTCCTTGGGTGCTGATTCTGCAAAGGCACATTGGTGATGTAGAGCAGTTGGAAATGCATCAAACTTACCCAGGCAAAGACAAAAGTTTGGAAGCTCTTTTAAGGAATGATGCAATGTTCATTCCTCCTGGATTGCAAGTTAAAATATCTTTTGAGGAAAGAAGAATCAGTTGTTCTTATTTTCCCTTGGATTTTTTGTGTAGGAGTATAATAGGAATATAATTACCTTAAATCAGATATGGACCATGAAGGAAACAGATGTTTATTTCTTTCAGAGATTAAACAACCTTGGAGACTGCCCAATAGGAAACAGAATAGAAGGCAGGCAAATATATCTCATAAGCATCAGGCAAATTACAACATTGCTCAGGAAAGAAGTAGATTTTATGACTGATAGAAAAAAAAAGTGCCTTTTTTTTTTTTTTTTAATGCGGGTTATAGCAAGATTTCATTCATTTTGAAGTTTTCAGCCTCTCTAACAACTGTATTTTGGCCAGCTGCACTTCCTAGAGCTGCCTGATGGTTTCAAAGAGGAGGAAAAAGGGCATTTCCAGAAAATCCCCTGAGTGCATCCATAGCACAACACCAGCAGCTTTCCTTGAGCTGCCATTTGGGGATTTTGGAGTTCAGGATTTTTCAGGAGCTGCTGATCCCCACTTGCATGGGCCTCAAAGCCCACATACCTGCAAGGACCTGGGGCTGCTCCCAGCCTGCATCAACCCCAAAAGCAGCATTTTTGCTGTCAGAGCTGACTGTCTGCCCTAAGATCAGCTTAGGAGCCTTAAAGCATCCTCTGGCCTCTGCTGAGGAGAGATTTTCCGGTTCATTAAAGCCCTGATGCATTAATGGCCTGTGCGTGATTTCGGGGACTGGTGTGCAGGGCTCCTGCAGTTCGTGCCTGGAGCTTGTTAGTGTGATTTTCTAAAGATTAGCAGGCATTGATTCCACTGGGCAGCCTTGGGGAAATGCCCTTAATCTCCCCTGGCCGCGGGGTCCCCGCTGGGCTCCTGCTGCTGCCGGGGATGTGACTCTGAGGGAAAGTTTTTCCCTTTACAAAGCTGCACCAGCTGCAATGGAGAACCATTAGCTAATGGCAGCTTCATGGAGGCAGGCACTGGGTTTTTAGTCGCCCAGGTTGTTGGCACGCCCGAGGGCTCCCACAAAAGGGAGATACTGACTCAGTTCTGGCTTCAGTTTCACCACTGTAACTCCTGTCAAGCTCAATAAGCTGGGACAGGGATGCTTTAGATGGAATTTTGCCTGTTGGAAGGACACTGTATATATTTTAAGATAGAAGAGAGGGATATATGTGCGAGTTATTATACACTGGGAAAAGAAAAATAACCAGAATAATTCAATTTCCTAGACAAAAGGTGGAAAGTACTAAAATTAAGTAGTAAGTAATTCAATTTTCTGGTTACAAAACAGAACATTCTTGGTAGAATTAATGAATGAATGCTGAGTTTCTGGGCCAGTGTTTACAAATCAAATCTCACCACTTGTACACAGGTGGCAAGGGACAATAAAAAGTCTAATTCTAGATTAGGGCCACCAAGGAGGAGCTTGGAAGCTGGTTTATATTTTGAATAACTTTTTGCCTATTGTGTGTGAGCCAGGAAGTTGGGGATGGGAACACTGCTTTCAGTCCCCTGTTCTGAATGCAGAATGACCTCCAGTGACTTTCAGTTTTACATTGTGTAAAGACAAGCAGAGCCCTACCCCAGGGAAAGTATTATCAGCTGTACTGTCAGCAATGGCCTAAACTGGGAAACAGTGAAACTTTGAAAGAGAAAAGCAAAGTGCCTAAAGATAGACAAATTGTCTGGGTAGTCCAGACATTGTTTTCTTATCTCTGACTAAGCTGGGGAAGTAGATTTGTTGGTCTTGACAAGGAAGCCCTTTGTACATTGTGGGAGCAGGAGAGCCTGGGGGACGAGAACAATGAGCTTCCTTTGACACAAGGATTGATTACCTTCAGGAAGTGCATGTGGATTGCTCAGTGATTGAATTCCAGTATTGCTTTCTCAGGATCATCTAATTATATTACAGACTCTATCCTGGTCCTTTAAATGGCCACAATCTCTTTTACCACAGTAATGAAATAACCACTGCTTAAAATAATGGTATTTTTGTAACAGGCTTTGCAGCCGGGCTGGAGCATTTTGTGCTCTGACAGCCAAGGGAATTACAGGGATGTGTTGCAACATCCATGCAGGCAGGTGCTGGATCTGCCCCTTCAGTTCCATGCTTCAGAGCTGCCTAAACCACGCTGGCAGGAGTCTGTGGGAGGGAGAGAGCTCCGTGCTGTTCCTCACCATTCCCAGCCAGCAGTGAAATGGTTTCTAAGAGATAAGGAGGAAGAAACAGCAGGGCAGTGCTGGGTTCCTGTTGCATCAGCAGTTCCATTGGATTTGGGGACACTGTGTCCATTCAGAGGTGGAGGAGACATCAGTGGTATAAAACCTTTGGCAGTGAGGTCAGAGGTGGCAGCTCACAGAGAGCCCGGTGCTCCTTCAGCTGCTTCACAAGCAATCCAGACCCTCCTGGATCTTCCAGGCTCACTGCTCCCCTCACAGCCCAGCAACTTGCAAACTCCAGGCTTCTTTCTTAAGCAATCTGGTTTAGGAAAGTTTGCCCTTTCCCTTTTCCTCACAATATTTATTTTCAGGGAGATGCCAGATTGCCCCACAGCTGTGGCATTCATGGCAGACCTTGAATGGGGGCACTCTGCATTGCCCAAGCACTGCCCTCAGCTTGGATCCTGCACAAACAGGCCCTTGTGAAGAGAAAAGGAGATTCATGGCTGTTTGCTTACAAACTTTTAGAAGCACAACTGTAATTTATGGGAGATTTCCCTTTCCTGTCACCAGAGCCAGAGCTGGAGGAAAGCTCTGTGTTGCTTGCTGTGGTTATGTGCACACAGCCCTTGGATGCTGAGCTACCAAGGACATTTCCTTGCACAGAGGTTGGGGTTTTTTTGTGCTGAAAATGATGAATTCCAGAGATCACAAAAGCTAGAAAACTGTCAGCAAAGAGCTTGTGGTTCAGGGGAAGGAAAGGCAGCTGCTGGGAGCACCTCTCCCTGCAGGGCCCCTGCCGTGACCTCCACCTCTGGCAGGGAATCAGTGAGGAAGAATGGTATGTCAGAGCAGGAGGGAGCTCCCACAGGGAGGTCAGCGAGAGCAGAGATGGCACAGATGTTTGGGAATGAGCAGTGCTCCCAGAGTGTTAAAAGTTTGTCAATAAAGGCCATGGGAGTGGTTTACAAAAGATGTTTTACTGAAAAGAGAACTTAAATTGCCAGAAATTACTCCCTGCCATTGCTACCTTGATATTTCACTGTCTAATGAAATCAATTTTTATTCTGATTTGTTTGAAAACAGTTTGTGACTTTTACAGCCGAGTTCTGTGACAGAGGAGACAGACCCATAAGTAAATCATTCCTCCTTTCCAGCTGACCTTTCACTACCATGGATTAAAATCTCCACTTTATTTACAAACATCAGCTCACTGAATGAGCTGTTGAGGGCTGCAACTGTTGATCGATGCTAAGGTCGTCTGAAACATCAAAGCAAAGGCTATTTATGAGCAAGGATGGAAAAAACATGGCAAGTTGCCTCTCTTCCTTCCTGGCTGTGTGCAGAAGCCATGGCTCCATCCGTTGTGAGAGTATTTTAGAAGCACAGGCTGCAACTTTTATGGGTTGAAGATTAAATATCCAGTGTGGCCTCAATGGCAGCAAACACAAATCTCTTGATTCCTCCGAGCTTCAAGTGGCACTGAGTCCTGTGCAGGGGATAAACGTGGCAGTGCAGCTGCAGGAGAGGAGGAGGAAGAGGAGGAGGTTGAACTTGGGGTTGGAAGCAGCAGGCTGGGATCGATGTGGAAGGCTCTGTGTCAGAGTTACCTACCCCAGCAGTTAAAGTCACTCCCATAAACAGTCAAAATGGCTTTATCAGGATCAGCAAAATTATATAAAATCCCTGCTTGTTCCTAAGTTTGTGTGAGCAGGGAGATCCCTTTATCCCCTCAGCCCTAGGACTTAAATCAGAGATGTCCCCCTTGACGTTTGGTCCTTCAGCTTTTCCAAGCTGCAGACCCCACAAATAACATCAGCCAGGATTCTTCCCCCGCTAGTTTGGATTTCTCTCAGTCCTATTTGAATCAAAACTGGTTTGTTATTTTTAATTCAATTTTGCTTTTTTTTTTTTCCCTTTTATTTTCTTTTCCTGGCAGATTGAGAAGATTAAAAGGCGTGATTAATTTTTCAGATAAAGTATTTCCCTGAACTCCCCTGGTCAAGAACTGGGATGTTTGCAATAGATTTCAGGTTCACACAAGCAACTTCTCTCTGTTGTTCTTGCAAAAACCCCAAATTAAACACACAAATCAAGAGTATCAGTAGCTTAGAATCTTGTCAGAAACCATAAATAACATGCAGTTTATTCCAAGGAAGCATATTTTGGAAAATACTTTCACCTTTCAAAAAGGGCGGTGCAAAAGGAGAGGGAAACTGGGCACAGCTTACTCTTGTTCCCACTCCTTTCATTATATTTTACCTTGACATTTGTAATTTACCAAATAAATGATTTTCACCAAGATGGGAATATTTCCATTGATGTGGGAGGATATACACCATCCAGAAGAATACTTGTGAGGCTTGTTCCTTCTGTGTTTGGCTACTGACCTCAGAGGGCTATTTTCCACTGTGCATGACACTCAAATATAGCTCCCAGGATGTATTGGGCTAAATATAGCCACTCAAAAAAGGCTTTTATATTAAAAAATATCAAAATATCAATTTTCCAAGGCATGACAACCTTTCAGCTTTGTTTGGTGGATGGGAAGTGAGAACACTGCACTGCTGTTTTTACTTAGAGAAGTGAGCCTGGAGTTGGTTCAGAGTCTTTACCTCTCTCAAAGTTGTTTTTGTGGTAAAGCTGCTGCCTGGAACCCAGGGTAGATGTCAGATCCCCAAAATGGGCCTTCTCCAGTTACTGCTGGGAAAAGCAGACTGTTTTCTTTGCAAGCACAAGTCTCACATAATTTCAACCCTTGGTAACCTTTTCCCTGAGGCCCTTGTGCTTTGCTACACCTCAGGTTCTTGGGTGCACACTTTCCTTTGAAGGTGGGCTGAGAAAGAGCAAATAAGCCTGTAACTTCATGGAGACAAAGAGGGGATACTCTCAGATGCACAATTTCTCACACCTTCCTCAAAAACTCTTGGCCCTTACACCTCCATCACACCCCAAACACCAAAGGGCCTCCACCCCTGAAGGCTTTTTCCTCTTTTCTAAAGCCATCTTCCAAAAATCCCCACATTCCAAGCCCAGAACACTTCAGTAATCTTCGAGTGAAGGTCACTGGCAAGTGTGTAAAAGCAGAGGATTTTGGCTGCAGGAGGTTTTAAGCACCTTCAGTGAGTTAAGTCCCATTGAAGGAGGCCTCATGTGCTTAAACTTCCAGATGGGCTGTGGGATTTTGCTGGTGTGGGATCTTGGACCACAAAGCACACAAAAGGAGATCTGTCAGGCTTCAGATGAACCACAAGGGCAAATTTAATCTGCTTAGAAATGTGCAGCTGACTTGATAGAGATTTTCTGGTGCACAGATCAAAGACAGCGCTGCACACTGGGCTGGCCTGAGCCCCCATGTGTGAAATAGATGGAGAAAAATGAGCAAATGTAAGGAAACTGTCAATGGGGCTTCCATATAGGATAGATCCCCTACATTTGGTAAGGAGACCCTGCCTGTTGGCTGGGAGCAAGGAGAGGGGAATGCAGGGATTTTGTTGCTGTCCTGTGACTGCTTCAGACAAACCCCCAAAATTGCTCCAACCAGCCTCAGTAGTTTGCTGCCACCTTCTTTCACCTCCTTGGAGGAAATTCATTCTCTGAGCCCTCTGGGAGAAATGGTTAGGCAGAAATTATTCCAGACTGGAGAGGCTGGGATAGGTTTTATATTTACAACACCATGGCCTATACAGTATGGAACAATTCAAAGGGCTCTGGGGATTAGGGAACAAGTTGTGTGGCTCTCTGAGGTTGCTGTTGAAATTAAAAAAGGCCAAATAAATCTGGTTTTGAGGTTTCTGAGGTGTTGGGAGTCTCTCTGCTGTGCTGCAGTGCTCCTGGCACAGAGGGGTCACAGCCAGGGCTCTCCCTGTACCCCTGGCTGACACGGCCTGACCTGCAGGATGCTTCCATCAGCCTCCCTCCTTGTCCCACTGGAGACAGGGAAAACTTTGTGCCTCTCTGGGCCACTTGATCTGAGGAATAAAATAACAGATTTTGTGGGAGAATTTAAGTGACAAAATAGAAATGTTCTCAGAGCAAGGATGTGAAGATTCGTTGTTTCTGTGAGCTGTCATAAACCAGGGCTCTGCAGCCTTCCCCAGACAGGACCTTGACAGCAATCAATAACTAGAAAAATGAAGCCAATTGTTGGCAGCAGGATTTAATATCTCTTTGATATGGTGCTTTATTTTATTTCTGTGCCTGGCTGTCATCTTCTGGGACAAGATCTGGGAGGAGTGAAACAAAATCCAATTTTTGTTGCACTTCCACAGAATGAGCAAGTTTGTTTTGCACCATGAGATGAGATTGTGCAGCCTACAGAATAACTGCTCAGTCCTCTCTTTGTCCCCATCCCCAAATTCCTGAATTCCTCTAAAAGGTTAAATATAGCTCTGCTTTGACCTGGAAAACGAGATATGTCTAACGGATTTTTAAGGATTAACTTTTCCAAGGTGCATTATTTAACTCATTACTCCAGTGCTCAGCTGAACTGTCAGATTTGGGCTCTGTTGTGACACTTGGGATAATCTCCAATTACACACAACAGATTCTGCTGGGAAGGCAGACAGGAACAGGCAGTGCCCAGCACTGGGGCTGTATGGGCAGACTGAGCAAAACAATGCTCGGGGGTCCCCTGGCACTGTGCAGGGACAGACAGGGCTTTGCTGGGACAGAGACTTGTGATGTGAGCCAGCAGTGACGTGGAGGAGTCAAATCCTTGGCACCCTTGCCTTGCAATGCAAGGAGATGACCAGTTAAGGCTGTTTATTCCGAGACTTTCAGAAATTTGTGCTACAGGTTTGTTGGGTTTTTGCTGCAATCCCAGCTCTCTCTCCTCCCCACAGCACACTGAGAGCTCTTCTTGTGGCACGAGTGGGACACAGAGCAAGAAAGCAAACACTTATACCACATCTGCTGTTGGAAGTACAGGACTTATTCCTCTGACTAGCTTTAAACGTGAGTTTTAACCCTAAAACAAGCATTACTTCCTAGTCTTGATCAAGTGCTGCAACAATATTAATCAATGCTCCAAGTCCTAATTGTGTTAACAACATCTTCATCTGGAATTCAGAAAGGTGATGAACAGTTATTTTCATGTTTTGTTTACAAACTCTCCCCTTCTCCCTCCAGGAAAATGTGTGTTTAGTAAATACCTCTGATGACACGAGCACTATTTATTGTTTGAGTTAAATGAATGTCATAGACTTAATTAGTTACACATTTCCCTAGCAGGAAATGGGAAGCCATTAGAGCTACGGCATTAAAATACCCCTCGGCTACTGCTTCTTTGCAGATGCTTCCAATTTGGCTCATCTGCATTTCCCCGGGAGTGGTTTCAGCAGAGATGCTTGAGGAGCAGCACAGGATGGACTTCAGCACAGAGAAGTGATGCTGGCAGGTCCCCTGTCCTGCCACGTGTGCCCACATCTGGAGCAAGAGCTCTGCACCCTCCCATCCTCACCGTGCCCTTAAACAAGGCAATAACAGCTGGACCAGCTGTCCTGGCTGTGTCCCTGCCCAGCTCCCTGGGCCACAGCAGCCTCCTCACTGCTGGGGTGGCTGAGGAGCAGGAGCTCTAAGCAAGCTCTGCTCAGCTTAACCAAAACATCCCTGAATTATCAACAGCTTCCAGCACAAATCCAAACCACAGCCGGGTGCCACATGAGGGAAATGAACTTTGTCCCAGCCCAAACCAGCACACCCACGCTCTCTGACTCACCCTGCACCATCCTCCTGTCTCCAGGAGCAAAGCCACACCTATTTCTGGCCATACCTGTGCAATTTCAGCCCTCTGGTGTCACCTGTCACCTACAGCTCAAAAATAACACCCATCCTTTCCCTTTGCAGTATTGTCTGCATAACCAGAACAAGCAAAAGGATCGAGAAGGCTCAAAGAGTGTGAGCTGACACAAAGGGTTTCAGTTTGCTCCAGTTCCCAGCAATCTGCTCCGAGGATAATGAGGAAGATGTACAGCTCATTTCAGTTCAGGGCCATGCCAAAATGAGCTGAGCCACTTAATTAATGAATATATTTAAAACAAGGGATACAGGGATAAAAATCACTGAGAGGTGCAGTTATTTTGACAGATGCTGCAAGTAAGGTCCTGTAATTCCTCATGGAAGGAGTGTGCTGAGCTAACTGTAATGTGGTGATTCCACAAACAGGCTCCTCTGGGGGACTCCTTTGCTTTGGGTGGAATTGGCCCTTCACTGGGGCTTCATTCAGGGCCTTCTGAGACCTTATCAAAAGCTGAAAAATGTTGGTTTATAATATAATATAGAAAATAGGGTGGGAGCAACCTCTGCAGTTTGGTTTAGTGAGCTGAGACAGGATCTTGGCACCCTGGCCTTGAGCTCCTGCTTGTGTTGCTGTTGAACACGTGAAAGGCACCTCCAGACAGGCACAGACATGGCCCAAACCATCCCAGGGGTACCTTCATGGTGTCATGGTCTGACAAATGGCCAAGGGCAAGGCCTTGTGAACCTTTTAGTCAAAGGAGCTCACTGAAATTCCTTAACTCTGCCCCTGCAGATTGAGAACAGCACATCTGGAGAGCCAAACTCCTCCTCAAACACTTATCTGTGAGCCAAACTCCTCCTCAAACACTTATCTGTGATTTGTGTCATCTCTATCTTTCAATTCTCCTCATAAGTCAAAACACAGGGTTTTCTCTTTTTTTCAGAGTACCCAAGGTAGTCACACAAAGTTCAGAATAAGCCCTTGGACTCCCTGAATCCCAGCTGCTCTGAAATTCTTGCTTTAGACTCAAAGCCAGGCTTGCTTCATGCAGGTGTAAATCTCGAAGTTGTGGAGTCTTAGAAGTTGGGGCTCAAACTTTCTTATACAATTTGCCATTTGAGGATGAATATGGAAAGAAGTGCTCATTTCGAGTGAGGTCTGATTTTGTTTGGAAATTAAATCTATTTACAAGAGCTCTTTGCATCTTAACAGCCATGGGTAAATCTCCTGTAACCTCACATGGCATTTTCAGTTCTGTTTGAGAAGCTACTGAAAGCTGAAATCTCACATTTTCTAATTTCAGAGACTTGTTTGCTCTCCTATTTGATGGCATCCTTTCCTCTTCTGATGCTTCATTTCTTCCGTCTCCAGCTACGAATGACTCTTCCATTACTCCAGGACTATCAAATACTGCAAAAGATGAATTACATGGAAATAGATGTTTGGTACTTTGTTAATGCTAGTCAGCAGTAACAATCCAAAAAGCATTATAAACACTCTAAAAGCCACTCAGAAAAAGAGATAACATTCATTTAATTTATTTTAGTGATGCTGTTAGTGTCATCTTCAAATGTCACACAGCATTTTGCCTTCTTTTAAAGGCAATTGAGGATCTCACTGCAATTCTAGTACCCATTCTGCCACAACTGTTGATTTAACTTGAAAGTGGGAGTGTTTTTATGGCGCAGAAAATGTCACAATAGAAACATCCAGAGTTGAAGGATCTGAAAGCACAGCATGGCACTTCAAACTGGAACTGGGGTGGGAGGGTTGGATCTGCTCTAGAATTACACAGGGAGATGCCTTTGCTGAGACATTTAAGAGTGTTTTTGTAATTTTTTAAGAATTCAGCTGTCCCAGTTGAAGTAAAGAGCTTTTCAAGCTGAGATGCTGTGATGTTCATGCATTTGATGATTTTTTAACAGGAGGAAGAAGATAGAGAGTCTTTGCTGATTGAATATATGTCTATGGAATGACTTGTGAAATCTCTGGATACACAAATGGAGGTCAAGGAGAACCTGTGCTTTGAAAGGTTATTTGACAACAAAGTGCCATGGGGTGGGGAGTGGGCCCTCAGCAGCACCTGGGTGCACGGGCACAACTCAGCTCTCCAGGTTGTTGTCCTGCAATTCTCCTTGGTGCAGCCACTCTGAGTTACCTGGGGCAGCATCTCTTTTCCTGCCCTGATTAATGCCAGCTCAGGGCTTTGCACTGCCTTTCCCATCCCACTGACAAGCCCTGATTCAGGTTTGTCCCCACAGACAGAAACTGCATCTTCCACAGCAGACAATGGGACAGATGAAAGGCAAAGGGTTATTTTGTTTTTTAATGGCATTCTGGTTCTTCCAAATGTATACCCTGCTATTGAGGTGCTGACATTTTTACCACTGAGTGTCCATCTGGGAGCAGAACATTGCACAGAATCCTGTTAACTTCAGCTGGGTGTATGAACTGCTTAGGACCAAGGACTTTCCCCAAGAAATCTCCCCTATGTTAAAAGAAACATCTTTCAGTGGTAACCTGAAGAAGTACAGCCACTGTATTAACACAGCATCATTAAAAACTACTTTGGATAAATTTCCACAAGAGTCCTTTCCCACAAAGCTGTCCCCTGAAATGAAGGGACCGTGGTGCTTTGTGCCCTGAAGTTCCCCAGCTGAGTGTTTCAAGCACCTTCACCTTAAGCAATTCTTACTCAGAGATACAAAGTCAGCACAAATGTAAAAGGAATTATTGAATGGATTTGTAATTAGCCAAATGAAGCACTACAGGTTAAGGGCACACACGCCCCTACAGCTGCTGATGTAAACAAGAGCTCCACAATATTTAAAACATTTTCAGAAAAAAGTCATAGTGTGCACTAAACATGGGAAAAGCTCTTCAGGAAGAACTTGTACAAAATAAAATATTTATTTACTAATTCTCAGAGAAACCTGCTGGTGGGAGGTGTCTGACTTCCAGCATCCCCAAGGAAGCAAACACACCGTGGTGCCGTGACAGAGACCTAATTACATCCTTTTTCATCCACAATTAACCCTATAGATTAAACAGGAAGGTATCTAGCACAAAAGTGCTGCTGAAAAACAAAGGTAAAACACAGCCAGAAAAGTCTCCTTCCATTGCAGTGCTACTGTGGGCAAAGAGGGAAATCAGGAAACCACATCTGAGCCTCTTTCTGTCTTCCCTGTTAGCCTGACACAACAGGTGAGTGGTCACAAATGGGAAATTCAGTTTACACCAACAGGCAGGGATTTGGGCACACACTTGTTAACCCACACTTTTAAAGCAAAGTTTTAGCAGCTTGGGGGAGAGGGAAATAAGAAGAAGTGGGAAATATGTTGCTGTAGAAGTGGAGCATTTCGAGAACTTCTGTTGGAGGCAAAGTGTGGAAATAAACAAATTCTTGTAGACACTGCCCTCATGCTGCCTTTTAATTGAACTACATAGATCAAGGAGTGCCACGGGGAAGAGAAAAACAAACCAGTGAGGAATTTAAATGAGTTTTAGGAAGGAATTAGGGAAGTCATCATCAAGCCAGGCTCCAGCTGTAAATATCACTGATCTGAGCACCAGCATACACGGGGTTTTCACATCTCCTGCTCGCAGCAGCTCTCACAGACACCCCAGCAGATCAGCCCCCTCCAGCCAGACCCCACACCCTTCTCTCCTTTCTGCTGTGTTATTACAGACCCCTCCTGCAGGAGCCCCTGCTGCTGCCACATCTGTGGATAACACCTCCGATGGAGCTCCAGCCAGCCCTCCCCAGGGTGTCTGGCTCCTACACGGAGCCCTGAGCCCTTCTTGTTTGGGACTGATAATCCTTCTAGACCCAAACACACATTCTGGAAAGACTCTGGCTTCAAAGGGGGCTGAGGGCCCCCAGGAAAAACAATCCTTTGGTTATAGGCGGGCACTTCTCAGGATTTTACCCATGATGAATGACCCAAAACCCAAATAAACCTCTTTACTTGCCCAGTGCCATGAGGCCTGAGATTTAACTGGAGATCCCAGATGTTACCAGATAATATATAATTACAATGATCATCTTCTGATTAGACCAAAACCCAAAAAGCAACACTTGAGTGCCACTGAAGTCAGTGGGAGCTTTGCCAGCAACTCCAAGCTGGCACGATTTCACCCAACATTTCTTTCACAGTAGATTTAATTAGTGGTCGGTAATGAGGCACTCTTAAAATTCTCCACATCTGGGGAAAGAGAAACATGATTAGATTAGAGTGTACTGTTATAATTCACAAATAGGATTGCTAGAACTAGTTTTCCTCTGCTTTTTTTTTTTTCTCCTTCTTCGCCAGGAATAACACAATTAAACTCAGAGTCTCCACACATAATTGGGTGAGGAATGACTGAAGTGAGGTGCTGGTGAGGAAAGCTGCTGCAGACTCCTGACATGGGGGCCTGATTTAGGGGTCCCATTTCAGATTTGAGGGAATTCTGATTAATTCACAGATGGTATTTCAGAGAAGGTTGCAAATTAACCACAAATCACCCCAGAACACGACATCAGATGGAAAACAAGCTGAGAGGAATTTAGGTAAAAAGTGAACCACTTCTTCCACCAGGTTAATGAGCACAGGAGTGTCCTCAGTGCCATGTACCAGCACTGCCAGCTTGGTCCAAGGCATGGACTGGCTGAGCCCTGGTGTGTACATTTGAGCTCTATATTCATTTATCACAGCTCTGAGTTCCCACTGGCTTTACTGGGCCTGCCAGACGTCCCCTCTAAGGACCTCCAGGCATTACAAACTGAAGAGAGAACAGCACCACCCTTGTCTTCTGGTTCTGAGCTGCAGTGAAAATGTTCAAACACACACCCCAGGGAGCTGTTCCATGGGAGGTACAGCAGTGGCTGTCCCAGAAACAGGATTCTGCTGAGAATCCATGCAGGGATGTCCAAGGGCTTTGAGGGATGGATAAATAACAGCAGAGTGGGGTGGCATCATTGGTACAAAAGTTGCTCATGGGAGAAGCTCAGCAAGAAGTTTGCACACATGGGGTGATGGGCAGAAATTCAGAAACTACATTTCAGAAATGAAATGTAATTTTCATTTTCATTCTTCCTGGACAAAACAAACAAACAGAACAAGTTTGCTCATATTGGACAATTCCATAGGAAGCTGTTTGTTTGATTTCCTAAGCAAAAATATTCTTGGTCATGTCAAACTCCCCCAATATTCCCTGTCAGACCAAAGGCTGGAAGCTGAGCTCAGTGTAATGCTGTGACATAAACCCAAAGTCAGACCTGAGTTGTAATATTGGCTGGAAATATGGATTTTGTTTCCATTTGCCTCCCTGAGCAGGTGCTCCCTGCTTTTCATTAACATTTGGAAGAAATCATGTTGACTCCAAACCGATCAGGAGGGGAGGCCAGTAAATGTACCATGGATTATGGGATCACTGTCTGGATTAAGCTGGCCAGAGAATGGCTCCAACCATCCCTTTCACAAAGCACAAGGGTTTCCATTTGTGGATGCAGATGACTGGACAGCATGGTTACAGCTATATTATTACATCCAGGATTCTTTTCTCTTTCCCTTCCCAGAGGATTACTCCTTTTGCTTGGAATAACAAGCAATAAAAATGAGCAGGCTGTAAAACCCAATGATCTGGATGGAATTACCTCCAACCTGCACATGTCCATGAGCCTGGTCAGACCGTGGCCAGAAGTTTGCTGCAGTCCCAGGAAGGACAGACACAGATTTCCACACTCACAGGATGAAGAAAGATGACTCTGTAGGTAGTTTTCCTTAGTTAAAATTCACAGTTTAATATTGTTCCTGCCCTTCAAACCTCCTTTGTATGAAAAGGTGGGATTTGTTTCACTACATGGCCTGGAAGTATTGAGTTTCTGACCTGCCTTTGCTCAGTTAGCACCAAAATGAACAATTACATTCAGCAAAAATGTAAGATCAAATGTCATAAATAGCCTGGTGCCTTCATGCTGCTCTGGAGGGATCCCATTTTCATCCTTCTCAAGGTATAATTGTGTACATCTGCCAATGTCACACCCATGGGGACAAAGTCAACCTTGCCTTTTACACACGAGCTGAGATGCTAAAGAAAACTTCTGTCACTGCTGGCTATTTAACACAACCAGGCTCTCACTAAATTTACTTGAATCTGTTATTGGCATCTGCTGGAATTTCATAAAATCTCAGGTCAGCAGCTGACTTTGCATAAGCCTCTCTCTGCTTAGGGAGTCCCCACCAAGAGTAAGATTGCAATGACTTCTCCAGAATGCTTGTGGAAATAGGTGTCCTTCAGGAAACAAGGTGATTCTTTGGGCTCCAAGGCTGAGGGGCAAATGTCATTCAAGTATTTCATGCTGTCACTACAAAGGGGCACTCTGGTATGGAGCATTCCTTGAATTCTCGACAGAAATGGCAAATTTGGGAATCCAATCACAACAAATCCTTCAGGGCAAACAGAAGGAGACTTCTGAAATAGCTTCCCTCCCTATACACAAAGTTTATTCCTGTGTCCAACCAGTACCTGTTCCTAAAGCTCAGTGCATTCACTGGGGGGGTGCTGGCCATATCACCTGGATGTGTGCCAGCCTTCCCCCGAGCCCGGCTCGCCCCGAGGAGCTGCACACCAAACTGCAGAGATTTGATAACAGTCTGTTACAGAACCGTGCTCTGTCACTGTCTGCCCAGGCTGGATCACCCCAGGGAGTGAATCTCTGCAGAGCCTCTTTCTCTTCCAAGCAGGGGAGCAGAGCTGTTAAAAATTAAGTGCTGCTGGGGTGCTGGCCTTTCCTCAGGCTCCAGGTCTGAGAACAAAGATGTTTCCCTCCAGCAGCAGGGCAGGGAGTCTGAAACTTGAACAATTGCTTCTTTTTTTCCTCAGGACTTTTCATTCCAGTGTAAGAGCTTTCCTCTCCCTCCAATTATTTTAACTCCTCGGAGAGCAATCACCTCTTCTAATGGAGGTGATGCCAAAACTCCTGGGAGCACCAGCATGGCCCTAAAGAATATAAATCCTTCTCCCACTTTCTCTCTTAATCTCCACTAAATCCCCTTACATTATGCTGAATTAGATAACAGGGAGGGCATTAATATTTCCTCAGATAAGAAATAAGCTGCCCTCAGTTAAACAACCCCTATTATTTATATCCATGTGAGCAACAACCACGAATTAGAAGTTGCTGGATTCCCTGACTTTTTTCTTTTTTTTTTTTTTTTTTTCTTCTATTTTATTTTTCTTTTTAGATGTGGTGGCACACTTCCAAAAAAAAAAAAAAAAGAAAACAAACTAACAAAAAAACCCAACAAATACCCAAACCCAACAAAACTTGTGAAGCTGGAGACAGAAGTTATTAAAGTAATGGGAAAAGCCTGATGGAACAAAGCCGATCCAGAACATGGATTGAGGAATATTATGTAACTATCAAATGTTTCCCAAAAGCAAGTGAATAGTGCCCTGAATCTGTGGCCATGACATCACTGCCTCCTAAGAACTTAATTCCCACAGATCCATTGTATCTTATTATTATTTACAGGGCAAGCACTGAGATTGTCTCCAAAGCACACGCCTGAGCAGCCATTAGGCTTAGGAAGTGCTGCTGCCTGTCAGGGCTTCAGTAACTGGGTTTATGGGCTTCTCTTTTATTATCTGTGCTCCAAGATGTGAATCCCCATTGAATCCACCCACGTCTGCATGGGGGAATTGGCTGCTGGAGATGGCTTGGCTTTTTTTCAGCAGCACTCCCCTCTCAGGAGAGAGTTTCTGAAGCAAGGTGGGAAAGGATCTTGAAACATTTTGTCCAAGCCACAGATGGAAACATTAAAGACCTAATTAGAAAAGTACATTTGCTTGAGCTGACAGGTTAATCTGAACTGTAACTATGCATGACACAGCCCCAGGTAAAAGAAAATTCACGTGGCAATTCAGGAGGAGCAGTTGATTAAAGAATTACCAAATAGCCCCCATGAATCTGCAATTCAGAGGTCCAGCTCTAATTTCTCAGCATTTAACTTAATGGCCAGCTGAAAGCTCAGTGCTCAAATGATTCAACAGAATATTCACTCACCATCAGTAAACACAAAAACCAGGAGTTAGGAGGAGTTTGTGCTACTTATTGGAATTAGCAGGATCTGGGCAAACTACCTGTAACCACTCCTTTGATGGATGAGACTTTCCCCCTCTGGCAGACAGCACATGCTGTAATTCTTCTGAATGTGCTTATTATTTTAAATTGTTTGTTCTGTCATTGTCTCAGCAAACGAAGGGGAATGGGTTGTCAGGAACACATACCTGTGGTTATCCAAACTGCATGTTCAGCCTCAAAAAGTGCATATTTTTCCTGTCCCTGAACAGAAATCTATTCTTCCATTTCAATATTTGCTAAGATTTTCTTGCAAAACAGAACAATTCTGCAAATAAAAGTAAAGAGGAATCAGGAACAAGGAAAACAAGGGATTCCCAGTCAGGTTTTTGCACACTGTTATTTCTGTGGGGACTCCAGCAGGGAGTCCTGCTGACCTGTTTAATTCCCAACTGTGAATTGCATCCACCGCTCTAAACCCATCCCAGGTCTCCAGGTTTCCCTGAAAGAAAGGGACCTGCAAACTCCCTGCTGCCCTGCAATGTCCATAAACTGGATGTAAATCCAGCTGCAAACACCTCACAGCATCAGGCAGGGAGATCACGTTAATCATTTACATCTCCAGTGTTTAAGCCCCACAAATCCCTGCAGGTCTGATTGCGAGCTCAGCTCTGGCTCCCGGCACCACCAGCACAATGGCAGAGGAGCAGAGGGAAGGGGTCTTCTCTCTCCTGCTCCCAAATTCCCCCTCTCCCCTCCCTGGGCACGAAGCCCTGGTTGCCCCAGCCCCGAGGAGGTTTCTGTGTGCTCAAGTGCAGAAATAGCCTGACAGACTGCTCCCCGTGTCTAATCCTGCAAATCAGCACCAATAATCATCTTAGCTCTGCAGCAGATCTATTTTTAATGAGTGCCACCCCCAGCTGACTCGGGGCTCCCAATTCCAGATGTGAAGCCATTGGCTGCTGGCTAATACTGGACTTTCACTGGGGCTCTGTAATCCCTCAGGATTATTCAGTGAGATGCTTCCCTCTTCTTTTTACATAACCAAGGGGACCTTTCTTATTTATCGCCAGAATGGAGTGGTTTCTAAATTCAGGCCACAAAAGCTGTTCTCTAAACTGACCCTCTGTACACTGATATTTATCCATTTTTTAAATACAATATACTGATCTCAGTCTCCTAATTCGAGGGTTTCCAGCATTTCAGTTACTGTTACAAATAAATCTCGAAGAAAAAATTTTTCTTTTTTTTCTCTAGATTCAAATTTTCCCTGGGGGGGAAATATAATCCAGCTTTTACCCATAGCCCAAACCTAATATAACTCTTCAGGATATGATTCATACTACAACTGCATCGAGTGACAATTGCATTTTGAAAGACACACACACAGACATTGATGTTGTCTGCCAGCATCTCAATTTTCTTTGAAACACATAAACTCTCACTGCCTTCCTTTGGCTGCAGGAAGAAATCTGTCAATGTTTTTAAAGTTCAATATGAAATACCTCCGCTGCCACAAGGACTGAGTGGGAAGATTTTTCCTGTTCCCTGAAGAGCTGTAAGATTTTGGAAGTGTTTCATGTTGTGCATCAGGACAATCCATCAACACTTTGAAACTCCTCAAGGAAGAGAAATTCAGATTTCTTGTCATCGGTTCTGTGCAGCCAAAAAGTTTCGTTCCTGCAATTTAAAACATTTTGTTCCTATGGGAAGCATCTCCTTTTTGAGATGGAGATATCTCAAATATTGAAATGAAAAAAATGATCACTTTCTAAAAACACACCAATTTTCTTATTTTCATAATTATTAAAAATAAAATTTTAAAAGTCCCTTAAAAATTTGTGACTAACCAAGGGCAAAATCTAATTAATTTTGGGTCAGAATTTCTCAGGATGACTATTTGTTTAGGAACCAAACTCAGTTACCTGGATTAGAGTGTCCAAAGTAAAATGGTCCATGGAGCAGGAGCCAGAGAGAGCTCCTGCACCTCGGTGTGGTGTTACCAGGGCAGGACCTGGGGGAGGACAGGGAGCAGTGGAGGGCAGCTGGCTGTGATATCTGGTTACTGAAACACACACACGTTTCTGCCCAGAAGTCTTAAAAATATTAAATATTTCTCATGGTTTAATTAAGGGAAATGCTGCCACATGATTTTGTTTCATGGAATTTAGAAGTTTACAGAGACCAAAGTTGTCTTCATTTTGACTGCAGTATTTTCAGCTCTTCCTTTTACTCTCGAAAATCCCAGTCCAAATAAAATGGGCTCTTTGCTTTACAACCATTCTGGAAGAAAACATCTTTCTAAAACACCCACTGCATGGATGGACAGAGGTGTAAGCTCAGGGATTTCAGACCAGAGCCTAAATGAAATACAGGTGAGTTTGACTCCTGTAATTGCAAACAAAAGCATTTCTGTGCTTTCCTGACTAGCCCTGCACTACATCTTCCCATCACACCTTCCTGCCCATCACACATTCCTGCCCATTCTCCCCTGCCCAGTGTCCCTGCAGTGACCCTCTCTTGCTGCTGCCAGCCCCAGAGAGGAGCCTGCAGCCTCCTGCCCCTGCCCTGCCCCTCCAGAGCTGCTGTAAAAGCTTCAGAGCTGAGCCCACAGCAGCTGGAGCACAAGGAAAGACAGGGACTGCAAAAATGGGTTTCCAAGGAAACCAGAAACTCAAAAAAAAGTCATGTTGCTTGATGGAAATATTTAATTAAGTGATTTAACAACTTTCCCTAGATTTAACTTGTCTCAATGAATTTTTTTTTTTTTAATTGACTTTTTGAGCAGAAAAAAACCCCATTTATCCACGTTTTTAAAACTACATCACAGATAGTTCATAGGACTTGGGCAAAAATAGAGCAAAAGTTGCTGGCAGGACTGGAGCTGGACCTTTGATGCCTTGACCTTCCAGACCAGCATTTCAACCTCTCTTTAGACCGTAAATTTAAATATGGTTGTTTAGCTATAAGTTCTGTGGTTCAGTTTGTAGGTTCAGGTTTTGTCCCTAACATGTTTTAATGACTGCAGGGGATTTCAAACCCATGGCCTGGATGCACCAGGTACCACAGAGCTAAATCCAAACTGCTCTGTGGGCTTTGTCCTTGATCATCTCCTCATGACAGAGATGGAGTTTTTAACTCTTTTTTTTTTTTTTTTTGGAAGAAAAACCATTTGGGTATTTCTGAAAGATCAAGTAAAGCATTTTCATGTGCTTTAAATTCCATGTTATTTGACCTAAGGCTGGAACAAACAGTTAAGAGATGCAGCAAAAGTGATGGTGTGCAGGCAGTGCCTGCTTGGGATGGCTGGGATCCCCCCCAGCCCGTGAGGAGCTGTCTGAACCAGCTGTCCCACACAACATCCTTTGCTTTACCCCAACCCCTGGTGGATGAGTCACCACCATAACCTCATTGAAAATGGGCAGTAGCCATAAACATCTGCTCCATCCCCAGTCAGCTTGGCTTTGCTGAACTCCTGGCTGTGCTGCAATGAAGGAGCCACCATCTGCTGCCGAGCTCTTGCCCTTTCCATCCTCTGTGCTCCTGCCAAGCACCTCCAAAACCCGAGAAAATCCATGCAATGACTGTGAGGTAGAGCAGGACCAAGCAGAGCTCAGGGGAAGCTGTCCCGTGGTGACATCCAGGAGTCACTCACAGCCACCCTCTGACTCCCACATGATAAATGTGCTTGGGGAGGCTCTGCCTGTGGAGCCAGCCCACAAACAGCTGTGCCAGGGGCCACATCTCCCCCTCCAGAGCATCGTGGGGCTGTGGGGCAGATTTAGAGGGAGCTGATGGAATGGCCANCCTCCTCTTCTTCTCATTTTATTCTGTTTCCTTTGATTTTCTTTCTTTATCTCCCTTGTCTTGAGCTGCAGGTGCCCTGCAATACCCCCAGCTGCTTTTGCTTTTACCCCATGCAGCTGCAGCCAGGGGAAAAAAAAGCAGAAGGGATGAGAACCCTGCAGTGGTGTGCTGGGAAGCACAAGGGAAGCTGAGACTTAGAGGGGGACAATCTGTGGGGGACGGGATCCTCGAGAAACACACTGTGAATGGAAAAATTCAAAATGCTAAAAATTACAACCAGAGCAACCAAGGGGGCTGAGGGTGAAAACTTCCATTTTATTTCCACCCCTCCTGCACTCTCCCCTCCTTTAAGATCTTTCCAGTGGAGTTAAATCCTGGGATCCTCAGACAGGCACCATTCCCTCTGTTATTAAGCACCTTGCCCTCACACCTCCTGAAGATACAGCAGGCCCTCTCTGTTTATTCCAAATTCACACACCAGATGGACACACAGCTCTCCAAAGAGCTTCTCTCCAACACCCACCCTCCAGGTTGGGTTTTTTTTGGTTTTTTGAGGCAACCCCAGTAATGAAAATAAATGCCTGGGGCCTGACAGAAAGCAGGCGTTTGATTACATTAACAGGCAGTTTTCCAGCCAAAAGTGATAACAAATTAAATAGCCATCTGAGATGGGGAGTAATAAACCCAGGAATGCTGGCACAAATTGCCATCTGTGTGTTGCTCACTGAGGGCTCAGTCTCCAGAGGAACCTGGATGCAGCTAAGTGTGGGACTGACTGAGGGGCTGCTTCCAAACCCGTGGAGCAGCAGCAAAACCCCAAAAAAAACCCCATAAAATGAGCACTAAGCCTGTATTTAACTACTTTGCTACAATAGAGGCAGAAAATCCACTTGAGCCTTTAAAATACATATGAACATTTAATATATAAGTGAAGCAAGTGGGGAGTCACTTCCAATTTGCTCTGTTAGGAATAAAGTCCTGCAGTAGGTACAGCCAGCCTGTGTTACTTCACAGCACTTCATATTTAAACCTGAAGCAATCAAATGATGGCAATTCAGAGAAGAGATGGCACATACATTTCTACTGTGATGATTTTAGCAGCCTCCCCAAGCAATGTTTCCCCTAAGGGGTGAATTTGTGTCTCCGAGGTTCACAAGCTCCCGTGTAAGGGTTTGCTCTGCACAGCAAAGTGGGTGGAGAAATATCAGTTCTGACACATTAAATCCCACCTTTAGAGGTCTCACAGCTCACTGTCCAGGTGTTCAAGATCTTTGCACGAGAGGTAGATTTGTGTGAAAATATTTCACCTCAAAACATTGCTGCTAAATAAAGGAAAAAGCCAGAACTTGCCATGTCCACAGGTGCAGAGCACCTGCCCAGGCTGTGAGCAGCATTTTCCTTGTACAGAATATTTGCTTTTAGGTTTCACAGCAGCAATACACAATTTAAGCCAAGTAGCCAATATTTTTCATTTCATTTCCCACTCATTGGTGGTTTCCCCTCTTCCTTTCAGATCAAGCAAGGTTGGTGGTTCCAAGAGTTTTTGTCCATAGGAAATAAAAAATAATAATAAAAAATAAATTCAATATTAAGACTTCATCACTGCCATGAAAAGATTAAAAATTTAATCTAAACATACCTTTCAGAACCAAGCAGGAGGTACAAGTGAGAGAACACCTTCATTTGTTTATAAACAACGTTTGCAAAGATTAATTTGTGATTTAGCTGCAGGTGTTGGCAATACTGTTGTTATGCACCTGCTCCATCCATGTGAAATCCTGTTGGCTTATTTGATTTAAATTTGAGTACATGAAAATCCACGTTCCCAAACAAGAGCTGCTGGAAGGAGACTTCACAGCAAGGCTGAATTTTAAATTAATTGGTCTCCAAACTTCTCCATCGAAATTCCCTGCTCTGACACAAACACCATGTCAGAAAGATACTGACACAAATTCTGCATCAGCAAGAAAAGCAATCACAGGAGAGTTTGGTTGTCTCCAAAATGTGAAAATCTTCTGATAGTTTCTGATACTGAAAAAAATGTCCTTTCTATTGCTAGAGTGTTCATTCTGCTTTTAAAACAAAGGTGTTTTTAGGGAAGATGCCTTGGGAGAGCACCAGTGTGGGGTTGCACAGCCCTGCTGAGGATAAACTGCCCGTGGCAGATGCTGCAGTCCCTGGGGAGCCACGATGGGATGGGGACTGAGCTGACTCCTCACTGCCTGTGCTGCCCCACGCTGTGGTTATTGAGGCTGCAATTAATGCAGGGTTATTAATCATGCCCTGCTCTCCCCACTCCTGCCTTCTGACCCTGCACCGTGCCCAAGAGCTGCCTCCCTGCTGGGCCTCCAGGTGAGTCCTCAGCAGCTGCCTGCTCCCTCCCTCCTCACCAGGGAACAACTCCTCCTCTTCACTCTGAGCAGGCATTCCCATGTTTTCCACCATCCATGTCTGTTCCAGCCAAGGGACAGCTGATCCCAGGGCTGGCAGCTGAATTATCACATCACACAAAACATGAAATGATCCTGGGATTCCTGGCCTGGGTCGAAGTGCTCTTGACTCACCAATAAACACACAGAATGCAGGGCTGTCTTATGCATGGGAATATCTTTGGGATACCCCTGTGCCAATTAACACTCCAGTGCTAAGATATAATTACAGCACTGTCATTCTAAAGGCTTAGATGATGTGCCCCATTTGTCTGTGCATAACTGAGTTCATCCAGTTTGGATTTCCTAATTTTCTGCACTCTTGTCTGTCTGCTGCTCCTTCCCCATGTGCTTTGTGGGGCATTAAGAAAACAAACTTGTAAGAGCTCCTCACTGATGTCATCCCCTCTGGATGGGGATCCCCTCTTCATTACATTTTCCTGAGTAGATTTAGATGAGATATTAGGAAAATCTTCCCTGTGAGGGTGGGCAGGCCCTGGCACAGGTTGACCAGAGAAGCTGTGGCTGCCCCTGGATCCCTGGAAGTGCCCAAGGCCAGGCTGGATGGGGCTTGGAGCAGCCTGGGACAGAGGCAGGTGTCCCTGTCCATGGCAGGGGTGGCACTGGAAAGGGCTTAAGGTCCTTTTCAACCCAAACCATTCCATGGTTCTCTGGATGCTGCTCCTGCAATTTCTCATGATCCCATGGGGAAGGCACTCAGCCCAATTTAATTTTTTCTGTGCTGCTGCATTTGATTTTTTTTATTTTAATAGATGGCCACCAGTTCCAGATGTCTCTAAAAATTCAAGTATCTGAGTAATTCAGTACTCCCAAGTATCAGCTCTGTGCAGGCAGAACAGATGGCCATTCCCACAGCCTTGGATGTACCTCCTCCTGACGTGTGAGATGGAAACTGCAGGGCAGGAATAACAAGGTATTGGACTTTTTATTAATTTTTTGGGGTGACTGACATTTTGCTGGAAGCCAGGCTATTTCTAGTTGCCATGTGTGCTGCTGCTCATACCTAAATTGGAGATGAAGTTGTGGAAAGATGTGGAAACTGTCATGATGCAGCAGACAACAGCAGGATGAAAGTCCCTGGTCTAGACAGATGAGACAGATGATGATAGAATCACATATTTTTAATTTAGTATTGAAGGACATTTCTATCAGCACCTGCAATCAGTGGACACATTCTGCTCTGTGACACAAAACCCAATTATTACACAAATTCTATACAAAGAAGTGGGATTATCTGAGTAGAAATGAATGATAATAAATATATAAAGACATATTATGGACTTCTTGCACCTAAATGTGTAGCTAGACAACCATGTAAAGAAATGCTCTCTAGACAGGCAGCACAGGAATGGATCCATTTGTGGGCATGGGATGCTCTCAGTTATCTGTTGTGATAAGAGAGAGGCAATGGACAGCAAGGGGAGTAACTTAGCCAAGTACCTGTTAGGAATGGGATAAAAGTGCTTTAATCCTGCTTTGGGAGCAGATGTGTGTGGCCTCTGGAAATTATTCCCATCTCTATTTTTCATTGCTCTGTGTGGAGTGCAGCTGGAAGATTTCTGCAGCCCCTCCAGGCACGGAGGTTCTGTGACTGCTCAAGGGCAACAGACTTTGTCCCAAGGAGAGTCTCTCCCAGCCACAGGGGATAAATGGGTTGTGCCAACTGTCCCCATGTCCCTCAAGCAAGTAATTAATGTAAAGTCAAACTTTAAGTACCTCCTCCCTCAGTTTCATAACAAAAATATTGGTGATGAACTGTCAGGTACTCAGAGGTCTGTGGGGCAGTCTAAAACCAAAATTCTTTACAGACTTTTCTCCTGCTTACTCCAACCCACAAATAATTTTCAGTCCCACTGCTGTTGATAAACCCCCACAGTCACACTGCTCTCCATCCTCATGAAAACAACCACAACACATGCACACGTTTCCCAGCACATGCATTTTTTTGCCAGTGTGTAGCTTATGATGTGGCTACTTGCCAGGCTGCTGGCATTTCAAAATTCATCCCATTCCCCTCACTCTGTCCCTCTGGGGTGCTCACATTAGGCTGAAATTAAAATCTAGGTATTTTAATTTTGTTCCATTTGTCATTTATTTTAGAAGGATGACTAAAGAAGGAGGGGAAAAAAAGAAATTATTGGTTTTTTTAATTTGGAGCACATCACTGGAGCAATGCACTCCTGATCTACCTGCCTTTATTTTTTTTTTCTATTTTACAATTTCATTACTTAATATTGATACAATATTTAAATAGACACAACAAAATCCACTGAGAGATTTAGAACAGTGAGAAGACTCCTCACTGAGCAAAGTCACAGTGAGAGGAGTGAACGCTTTGGGTGGCCACAAGCCACAGAGGAATCAGGTTTGTGACCACATCACACAGATCAGAATAGGTGCTGCAGGTCCCCTGGGTTATAAAACATTCTGGTGTTTATATACATTTATATACACACCGAGGACTAGAGAAGGTTTTTCGTGGTTCTGGTGGTAGAACAAGCTGAAGTTTCTCTGCTGGTGGTTCAGAATTGAGAGTTATTAAGGCCAGAGCAGTATGGGGGCATAAAATAGCCCTAAACCTGGGGCACACCCTCCAGCCTGCCCTGTAAGTGCCTAAACTGCAGCTCGCTGGGAGAACACCATGGGTTTGAGAGGAAATTGCTGCTCCATCCTCTCTGAGAAGGCTGTTGAGAGGTAAGAGAGTGGCACAACCAGGATTCAGAGGCAATTCTACTTCTTGGAGTAGCTGGAGTCACACAACTCCATTCAAAACCCGCAGCAAGCATTGCCTGGGGATAAACTGAACTGCAAAGGAGTGCCCAGGCACCTTTATCATCCCCTGTCACAGGAACAAAAGCTCTGCCATTTAATTATGGCAGGGACCTGTCAGGTGGACGTGTCAGACAAGGGAAAGGCAGGGATCAGTTTGCTTTTGCTCGGTGAGGGCTGTGTTGGCAGTGTCAGGTGTGCAGGAACCCCTCTGGAGGAGCCAGCAGTAACCTGAGACCCCTCCCTGCCCTGCCTGCAGCTGGGCACGGCCAGTCCTTAACAGAGCATTCCTTGTTCTCTGCTTCCACTGCTAAATTTGCCTGTGAATCTGCCTTTTCCTTTCCCTTTACAGGGGTTTTGTAAGTGCACGATGACTGTTCCAAATAGAAGCCCTTCCCCTCGTTTCAAACAAAAGCCAGCACGAAGAAATAAAACATGTTTTAAAGGTGTTGCACAGGCTGGGTATAACAGCTGCCATACAAATGTATTTGCTGCTTAGAGCTCTCAATTCAGGCCAGAAATTGGGTTTCATTATGACACTTTTTGTAAAAGGGAGATGACAGTGGTACCAGCTTGCTGAACTTGTCAGAGAGATTATTTTGATTAATTTACTTCTGCCTTGCTCACTGTTCCCCCAAGGAACAAGTGACAGCACTGCAGGAAATGGCCTCAGGTTGAGTCAGAGGAGGTTTAGATTTGAAAATATTTGAAATATTTGAAAGAAGTTCCTCATGGAAAGGGTTATCAAGCCCTGGAACAGGCTGCCCAGGGCAGTGGTGGAGCCACCATTGCTGGAGGTGTTCAGAGCCAGGGTGGCACCTGGGGACGGTGCCACAATGGTGAGCGTGGTGCTGGTGCTGCCTTGGCAGCTGGTCTTGATGAGCTTGAAGGTCTTTCCCAACCTCACCAATCCTATGAGTCTACAATTCTGCTCCTCCTGGGACTGCCAGCAGCATTAGAAAGCGCTGATTTCTATAAGGATTTATTCTACAAATCAGAATAAGTGCACCAGGGAAGTTTTCTTCTTCTCTGGACACTTGGGAAACCCCACTTTAGAAGGTGGCAGCTTGACTAATATCCCTGTTTGGAATAACAGCCTGTCCTGAAGTGTGACATTTATTGCAGTCCTGCTTGAGTTGGGCAAAACCTTTAGATGAGCAGAGGTTTTTTAGTGGCCTACACAGCAATTAACTTTATTCTTGCTTTTAAATGATAATATACAGGTGACCTTTTATAAAACTTATTATTAAATAAAGAATTTGCTGGATTTGTTATAAATTTAAAACCTGCATACAATTTGTCCTGAGTCTGAAAGAGAGACAGCTACAAAAACTACATAATAAAAAAGCACCAAGAATGTTCTAAAACTCTCAAAAAAATTCTTGTTTTGTTCAGTGCTGGATCGTGCAGGGTCCTGGGGGTGCTGCCTCACACCTCTGGTGACCATAACGTGCTCAGAGTCCTCCAGGAGGTCCCTGACAAGGATGGAGCAGGAGGAACTCACCAAAAACCTTTCTTCAGCCTGGTGAAGTGGCCACTGCCAGCTGTGCTGGGAGTGGAGGGGTTTCCAAACGTTTTGAGCAAAAACTCAAGCACAGAGTGAGTGAGGCTGTGCCCTGGCAAAGAAAATCCACCCAAGAAACACCACAAAGTCACCCCCAGTTTCTCAGTGGGCCTGAAGTCAATAAACTTCATTGGTTTTGCTGGGTGTAAACTTTAAAAAATATAAATATTCCTTCACAAATGTGACACAAACATTATCTTAGACACTGAGGCTTGCAGGACAAAAACTCCTCCCACTTAAACAAACAACACCCAAGTGTGTAACCTCAAAAATGGGGCCATTTTGCTAAGCAAGTCTGTGGCTGCTGGGCCCAGGCTGGGGGCAGTCTGAGAGATGGGCAGAAGTGCATGTTCCTTTTCTCTCTTTTCAGGCACAAATATAATCCTGAAGATATTAAAATATTAATGATACTAAATATTTAAATTCTTCCACCCTGCTGGCCTGGATACTTCGACATTCACCAAAAAAGAAAAAAAAAAGATAAAAAAGAGAGTTCTAACAAACTGAAAACAGAAACCCAGTGAAACAGAAAAAAATGTGTGTTCAGCAAACACAGGGGAGTGTTTGGGAAATTACAGCTTTAGCCAAAGCTTTCCCAATGAAACAGATGAATTTATTGCAAAGGAATGGCAATAAGGAACCACCAGTAGCTCACAGGGTCTCAGGTGAGGGAGCTCTTGCTCAAGAAGGGAACTGCCCCTCTTCCAAAAAAAAAGGTCTCAAATCTTTCTGAGCTGATTTTTAATGGGAAACACTTTGTGAAATGTGTTTTAAGAACCACTAGACTGAGTCCAAAATCACCTCTTCTCCTTAGATATTTATTTACTGAGACATCCAGGTCTCCTCTCACACTTGGTCTTTACTACTTGACATTTATGTTTTCCAGGCACACAAGAGCCAGAATTATCTACAAATCCATGAAAAAATGTTGATGTTGATACACTGGACATTGAAAACACATGAGCAAACATCTTCCAGATATTCTATTAAGCTAAAGTGATAAAGTTTATCCAACTCTGCAAACATAAAGGCAGGAAAAACTCAACAAATAACACGCCTGTAGAGCCTTGGCAATTTTACTTTTAAATTCAAACTCAAAGCATTCAGAACAAATGGAGCATTTCTTTCATTTCCAGCCACATGAGTGATGCTGAATTAATCTGTGGGTCACATTTGAGGGACTTTGCTCCAGTACTAGGCCTTTAAAGACAAGGGTTTTTTTCCTTATTTCTTTCTCCCATTCTCTTTTCTATAATTCTGGGCATATGAGGGACTTTAATCCTTTAGCACTTCAAGGGTTGACTCCCCTTGATACAGCTGCAACCACAGCACCAGGTCACTTCACTGCAGGACCAAAAATTTGTGTGGTCACTCATTGTGCTGCGAGCAGCAACAAAAATTCAGAGCTCAGAGGGAGGAATCAATCCAGAGTAAATTCTTTTTCCAGAATGGCTTAAAAACACAGCTCTTGGAATCTGAACTCACTGGGAGAAAACCACCCCCAGTTCTGAAATTCCTGAAATAATTTCCTCTTTTAGGATTTTACACGAAGGTGATCTATGGAAAGCAAGAGGGGTGAGCAGCTGTGTTACACAACCCTCCCTCCTCACGTTTCCTTGGGGAAAATGCTTCCTACGAGCCCAATCTGCTGGTGTCACCCACACGACACAGCTCTGCATCTGCCTGCCCATATGAGCACTTAATCTGCCTGTTTCATAAGATAATTACTGAAGGGGACACTCATATTGCCCATAATCACGGGGCTTTCGTTAACACCTCTAAACCAGTCAAGTTCACCCATCAGTTTGCACGAAGCTTTGAACTCTTGCACTGAAGAAAGGACAAAAATTAGGACTGAGCCTGAAATTTGCTGCTTGTGAGCTCCGAGCCCACATCCAGAACAACCCCCTGGGTTCTCTGTATCACACAAGCTGTGAATAATCCATCAGCCAGAGAAATAACTGCCCCCTGATTTCTCTAGTTAATAAAAGAGCATGAATTCGCTCAAAACAATTGTATTGAAACAGAAAATAATGTGCAGCATGTGGCATCCCTTTAAAGGAAATTCTAACTCTAAAATGTGATGCTGAAAATGATTTCTGCCGTTTGCAAATCAATGTTAGAGAGAAAACTCCTCATTCCTGCCTAGGGAGAGCCCCAAAATTCCTTAGGGGAACCAGAGCAGTGATTTTTTTCCCCCTCATATTTCTCAAGATCATTCCTCATTCACCATTTGTGCCACATCTACATCCTACAGTAGGTATGCACAAGTGTATTCATTTACACACACAAAGGTGTCCAACACAAGTAATAAGAATTAAGAAAAGGAAGTTATGCAGTTTTAAATAGCAGAGGCAAAGAAAACTTCTCAAACATGCCTGAAAGTGATCCATAAATGGCAGCAAGGAAATGTTCTTTGTATATCACCCTCTGCATAAGCACCACATGAAAACAAAAAGCTTTTGAAATGACATAAATACGAGCATTTGTCAAATTCCTCACTCAGTAAAAAAATGATCTTTGCCAGTGCAGGAAAAACACTTTATTCCTTATGAGATGCTTATCTGAGCTTTTCCTTGGGATGTATTTTTTGGCTCTCCAGCCCCAGGGCTGCTCTCCTGCAGTTGGAGGGGCTGTGATCCGACACCTGCGGGAAGGGAGCCCCGGGCTCGGGTTTCAGCTTTGTAGGGGGGGCACAAAGCGAGGGGGAGGCAGGGAGGGACCATCTGGAGGCAAACAACACCAGCCAGGTGACTCCAAACTCGACACCAGCGAGGAGATGATCCCCTTGATGACAGACCCTGAAGCTCCTCTCCTGCCACGTCCCTTTCCATGACTCAGCCTCTGTTTTAATGATGCTCTCTCACTCTCGACACCCAGGAGAAGACATTAATCAAAGCACTGCTGCTTGATTAAAGCATTAATAATATATTTTTACAGCAGCAGGACTGGATATTAGAGGGAGGCTAAACAGTCTTTGGGACGAGAGGTGTTTTCCTTCATTAAATGTCAGAGGAGAAAAGTTCCAAAAAATGAGCAAAACCAAGACTTGCCAATGGATAAAACTGTTCTCGTCGTGATAATCCTGCTGATTTCAAAGAAAAATGGGAAATACATGAAATTTAATCCTTTAGCACTTCAAGGGTTGACTCCCCTTGATACAGCTGCAACCACAGCACCAGGTCACTTCACTGCAGGACCAAAAATTTGTGTGGTCACTCATTGTGCTGCGAGCAGCAACAAAAATTCAGAGCTCAGAGGGAGGAATCCATCCAGAGTAAATTCTTTTTCCAGAATGGCTTAAAAATACAGCTCTTGGAATCTGAACTCACTGGGAGAAAACTGCCCCAATTCTGAAATTCCTGCTGATTTCAAAGAAAAATGGTAAATATGTGAAATAGGAGGTTGTAAGAGGGGGTTGAGGTGACTTCACATTTCTGAGCCCTTTTTTTGTGGTTTTCCAAAGAGAGGAGGGGTCTCTCCTGCCAGAGGAGGGGGCAGCCATGGGTAACCCTGGTGGGATAACTGCTGGGCCTCAGTGCTGACTGATCCCTGTCTTTTGGGAACATTCCCACTTGGTTCCTGCAGGAAAACTCACTGCATTAGGTCACTTTAGGAACCCAACTTTCCTCCTCTGAAAGAGTGGGGTATCCATCATGGGACAAAATTGCCCAGAATCAACTTTAATAACAGATAAATTAGAAACAACTTTTCATTAAAAATAACAAGATTAGAAGATCAGCAACGGTGGACAAGACTGAAAAAGGATGAAACAACGAAAAATACTGAGTTTGACAGCAGTGTCCTCTTCCATTCATAAATGTGATAATTCCCCTTGTTTAGCAATAATGATATTTTGCACAAGTGAACAGTTTAAAAGCAGAGCTTTACATCAAAATGTGTCAATGCAATAAAAACATTTCCAAATCCCTGGCCTGATTTTCTACTCACTTAAATCTCTTTTTGCTGGTGTAATCCCATGGAATATAATAGCTGTGTTCTTCAGGGGGGGTAAAATCAGATGCAGAAATGAAGTTACAAATGGAAATTGCTGCAAAAAGTCACAATTTACTCTTTTGTGCAGGATGTCATTGTCAGAAACTGACAGAAATCATATTTTTATCTAGGTAAAAAGGCAAATGAATAGATAAAAACAAATGGTCAATTGTTAATGAGCATTAAACAACACCATCTGAAATACTCCCAGATAGCTATGGCCAAGAAATTAACCTCTAAAAATGAGAAATACCCAAACAAAACCTCAGAGAAGGCTGAGTGTCCTTTAATATGTGTCTTCATTTTACCTCCAGCGTGGACCAGACATTCCAAACTCTGCAACTTCAAACACTCAACTGGGTTTATTCCTTCCTGGTACAGGAACTAAAGCATGGATGTCCCTAAAAAACTGAATTCTAAATGCCAGGATGTCAGAAATGCAGGAAAAATTAACAGCACAGCATGGAACTGCTTTAAGAAAATGGCTCTATGGGAATAGTCTCCTGTATTTTCAAAGCAAATTTACCCACAAATTAATTTGTTTTTTATTTCTCTTGTCTTTATCTGAAAGAGGTGTTACAAGGAATACTGTTAAAGCACTTTGCTGTCACTTATGCATTGAACTGTGAGGCAGAAAATGGAGGTGGTTAGGGCTTCTGCACAGAAATGATCAAACAATAATTAAAAACATTAATAATAAACCAACTGGAATTTATTAGGATTTTCTTAACATTACAGCATTTTTAGTGAGTCAGTCATGAGTGTGTTTTTGAAGAATCCACACTCACACCAAACCTTGGTAAAATCAAAAGGATGGATGGGATCTGTTTGTGTCTTCAAGTCAGCCTAAACAAACTAAACCACAGCCAAATATATCTGGAGAAAAGAAGGAAAGCATTTGCTGACATTGTGACACATCCCCCCATCCTAAACTGGGTGTGATAAAGGACAAACTCGACATCAGGAACGTGGGTGGGGCTGGGTGAGGTGGTCACAAACACATCACAAAAGGGCCAGCAGGAACTCAGCATTCTGCCTGCCTGGGATCAGCCATTAAAAACTGATATTAAAAAACTTGGATTTAATGGAAATAAAGGGATATGGGAGTGTTTGTATCTCCAGATTGCATCTCCAACCAGAAGAGCTTGCCCCTCATAACAAATTCACTCCAGGTTCTATCGACTGGCACAGAAAATCAGAACACTTATTGACCAAAGAGTAAATGTTGCTCCCAGCTTTTTATTAGAGCTATAAATGTAATGACATTAAAATCTTTTTAAAACAAGGTGTTTTGAATCTTTTATAAAGGTGTGTGGCTTGTGACTACAAATCAGCAGCCTGCTCTTGCTCTAAAGGCATCCCAGGAGAGATACACGGTGTGAATCTGGCAGAACAAAGCTTCAGGAGGGCAAAGAATTAGCAGTGGAGTTTATTAGAAAGGGATGAAGTTCAAACACAGAACCATTAGCCAGCTAAGTCCATTGCAAACAGCTCCTGGAAGGAATTACAATTCAAAGGACTCATTAGCTTAAGATGTGTTAATATCAGCCAAAGACTTTTAGTGCCTGAAGTGAATTTGGAGTTGAAGATGTGACTGATCTGACACTTCTTTCAGACTTTTGGGCTCATGAGCTGCAGCTCAGCAGGGCTTCCCTGGAGCCTGGAACGGCCCTCCTGGGCCTTGCCCTGCAAACTCAGGGGCCTTCCTTCCCTGCAGCCAGCGCTGACAGACTCTGCTTGCCTCGTTCAAGTCACCATCCAGGGGACAGGCATGAACAGAATAACCCTGGGATGGAGAAAAACAGGGTTTGTCCCTTCCATTTTATGTATCAGGCAATTGGCCAAATAATGATAATTATGGGAACGCTCTCCAGAGCTTCTCAGTGAAACCAGAGACCAAGTTTTGCCCTGAAAAAATATTTCCCAATATTTTCATATGACACAAACTCACAGAGCCTGACTTAGTCTGCTGCATCTATTTCCAGGATGAACTTCCCAAGACAACAACCATCTGTTTGTCCTCTGTGTGTACCAAACAAGAGGGGGTTCCAGTCTATTCCTTGGATCCTTAAGCTCTGCTGCAACACTACTGATGACCAAGTAATAGGGAAAACAACCTTGTCTCAGACAACAGAGAGCCAGCACTGATTTCTGGCAAATATTAAAGTAAGAAAACATTGGGTTTTGCTGGAAATCATAACAAGAAACATCTCAAAGAGTCCACAGTGAGGTAGATGTGCTACAGAGGTTGCATCCCAATGCCCTGAAACACTTCTTCCTCTGAGCTGTAATATAAGTTATGAGCTAATATCACCTCACATGAAAACAATAACACTTCTGTAACAGGATAATAATTAGGAGCACCACCAGAATGTGAATCTGGAATGTACCAGTCCTTCCAAAGCCCTGCAGCCAGCAAAAATGTGCTGGGACACAAAGCTTCATAAAGCCTTTTCTTAAAATTAAGATCTCATCCTAAACCCAGGAAAACATTATAGCACTTCTTTATTTTCTAATCAGCTTTAGTTCTTTTCTTCTTAAATCATCAGTAATGAAGAACTTGCAGTCCAAGCTACACCCTCCTTGCCCTTGGGTCCCTCGGTTCTCGCTCATCACTGAACTCTGCCTGAACTTTGTGATCAATTCTGTTGACAAGGCAGAAATAGGAAGATGATTTAGCTGTTTTTTCTGCTTCCCCAGAGCTGGAGGAGAGCAGCAGCCTCAGGACCAGCAGCAGTTCTGCTTCTGAGTCCAAGCAGGGAGCTGCAGGTGCTGAGTGAAGCAGCAAAGTGCATTTTCCTGAGTCATTGTTCTGAGTGGGCTCTGCAGCTCCAGGTGATGCCCTCTGCTATTCCTGTGTGTAGATCACTGCAGCTCAAGCACTCTCCCTGTTTTTACCTGCTGAGGCATTTACAGATGAGAGGAGGAAGCATCTGCATCGATTTTACCAGGTCCTGCAGTAAAAGAGGAGAGTCCAAGACACAGCACCCTGAGCTGGCACCTAATGAATAGAGGGATGCACTTCATTGCTTGGTTCCAGGACCGTGGTCTGACACACTGAGATGACTCCTGGGAGGGAAACAGGCTGGGGAAAGCTCCTCTGGAAAGGGCAATTGCTGCAGAAATAGTGCAAACTTACCCCAACAAACCCCAGCAGCAATCAGAGTGTGAAGGGCTGTGGGGACTCGTTCAGGACATGATCAGAAACTGGGGCTGTCTTGAAGGACTCCACCAAGAATGGTATCAGGGAAAGCTCACTGGTACTTCTGCTGTCTGTGTTACTTCAGGAGCTTAGGGCAATTTGGGTGATTTCATTCCAATCAAAATCTTTTCCTATTTCTAATCCCTTCAGCAGATTAAATATTACTAGAAGGAAAATCGACACCCACACACAAAGCCAGGGCTGGGCCATTGAGTGCAGTTATTTATTGAAGGTCATTAGGGTTGAAAGACAGGCCTTTTTGGCCAGCTAAATACACAGAAGGGAAGGACAAGCAACAAGTGAGATCTCTATCACCCTCTAAGTAGTTTCTTGTCCTCTGCTATCAAAATAAATAGTCTGGAATGAATAAAATTCAAATTAGTCTCCGTTCAGTGAGATGGAGCTGTGCCAAGTGCTGCCATTTACTGAAGTCCTTCTACACCACTGCTAAAAAGGAAAGTTCTAAACAGTGACATCTTGGAGGCAGAATTTTTTCTGGGCACAGACTGTGAACAAAATGTATGCACTAATGTAAAATTCCCTGGAGTTTCTGCTGCCCATGTCTAAACACTACTGAGGGTAAAAACAAATAGCATGATAATTTCTGCTTGCTTCAAGAAAAGGGATTCTTGGACACTTTTATTGTGTTTTTCCATGAGAAATCATTAAAATGAACTGTGAAAATTCTGACTTGAATGCATGAAGAAATATTGCAGACACAACGAGCCCTTTTCTCCCTCACTTGCTGCCACACATTCCCGTGTAAGGCACTGCCTGGATATTTCCCAGACAAGCAGTAAGAGACCAAGTGGTAATGAAGTTATTTCCCTCCAACGTCAAGAGTGTTTGGAGCCAGGGTCATATCTCAGCATCTCCTGTACCTTTCATGTCTTGTTGTTTATCAGAGGAGCAATGAAAAGGAGCTGGGGAATGAGTTGTAGATGAATATGAATTATTGAAAGGGACTACGAAGGAAGCACTGCAGAAACAGGAGGAGCTGTCATTTAATCTCCAGGTAAAAGGTTTTAAAGCCCAAATGAGAGAAGTGAAAGTGAAAATGCTCTGAGTGCTCTTTGTGCTGTTTAATAGAGAGCAGGGGGTGGTGCTTTTACAGTTTGCAGCACAAACTTTTCCTCGCTTGAGCCAAGGGTAAAAACCATCCTCTCAAACCCCATTGTCTCCTGCCTGCACTCATCCAGACCAGCACTAGACGAGGACAAAACTTTTGGGGAGAAGAGCAGCTTCACTGGAAAAAATCCTTTTCCTTCAGGAGCCTACATGGCATTTTATTTAAGATGTTTTCTGTTGTCTGCCCTCAGCATTCAGCCTGGAATTTTGGGTCTTCCCTGAATCATTCAAAGAAGGGTTTCCTTTCAGTTCATGCCAGCAGCTGCTTGGCAGCTGTGGATGGATGGTGCCCATGTCACTGATAATCTAAGTTCTTTTGCCTTTTCTTCATAAGACAAAAGTTTCATGTCTTCAAATGACTTTGTCAACCCCATTGGCTTCAAATTGTGCAAATCTCTTTCAAACAATGAAACCCAAAGACTCAGGAGGTGAGAATTTAGCAGAACTCCCATTTAATCCATGATCCATAGCATCTTCTTCTTAAAAATCTCTGCAAGCATCTTTTGGTTGGTTTGGTGGATAGATTGAACAAATTGGGTCGTTTTATGTTTTGCTGCACTCTACCCCATCCTGTTATAAAACCAACCAGCACTTCTGCTTTCCAGACTCTTGCTTTTCATTGCATTCATCCCTCTTCCTACTTTATGCCTGGTTTGCTTTAGATTAATCCCTCATAGTGGACACACAGTAATTTCCTCAGGTTCAGCCTGAGTTTACAAGTGCCTTCCATTTTCTCTAATCTCTCCAGCTCTGTCTCTGTCTCTCTATCTATCCTGCCAGACATTTCCCTTGATTTTATCGTTGATTAATGCATCTTTGTAGTGTTTACAACAAAAGCTGAGTTATAAACATGATTCACATTCCTTGCCCAGCCTCTCCGAGTCCCACCTTTGCTGACTCAGTATGATCACAATTTTCAGATTACAGTGAATGAAACATTTGCTGATTATTTTCCCTCCCTGGCCTTTTAGCAGTCGCAGCTGATAAGCCCTCACGACTTTGCAGGATAAGAGGAGGTAGGGAATACAGATGGAGTGAGCAGAGTGATCACTTAACAGAAAGGAATGCCAGCTTTGAGCAGGGAAGCTCACAAAGAGCACTCAGACCTTCCTAAACTTCCTAATCCTTGTGCCTTCAATCATTCCAAAAGCTCCTCTGTGTGAAGGGGTGATGAAGCAGCCAGAGATGAGGGAAAAGTGGAATTACTGACAGCAGGACAGGAACCTGAAGCACCCTGTGGGGTTTGCAGCACTGAAGGGTTTTGCTGCTGAAGCCTGGCAGCCCTTTGTGCTGGGAGGGGTCTGTCCCAGGCTGAGGAAGGGGAACTTCCAAACAGCAGGGAAAGAGTTTGTAGGGAGGAAAGAGCAAACCAAGGGCTCTGAACTCGTCTTTGAAGCACAAAGCTGCAAAGAACCAGGGCTGTCAGATGGGCTGTGTCCGACCAAGGGGATGAGGGAAGGGCTGGCTTTCTCCCCTGGTGAGGGGATTGTAAAAGAAGTTCAGTGTCAGCTGAATAAATTCATCCCCAAGGCAGATACAGGGACTCCCAGGAGGAGGAGAAGCTCTGTCCTTCCCTCTGCAAGGGCAGAGTGCTACCCCCTTCAGAGGGCAGTGGGTGGGCACCAAGGGAAGAGTGCTACACCCTTCAGAGGGCAGTGGGTGGGCACCAAGGGAAGAGTCCTACACCCTTCAGAGGGCAGTGGGTGGGCACCAAGGGAGTGCTGCACCCTTCAGAGGGCAGTGGGTGGGCACCAAGGGAAGAGTGCTGCACCCTTCAGAGGGTGGTGGGTGGGCACCAAGGGCAGAGTGCTGCACCCTTCAGAGGGCAGTGGGTGGGCACCAAGGGCAGAGTGCTGCACCCTTCAGAGGGCAGTGGGTGGGCACCAAGGGCAGAGTGCTGCACCCTTCAGAGGGCAGTGGGTGGGCACCAAGGGCAGAGTGCTGCACCCTTCAGAGGGTGGTGGGTGGGCACCAAGGGAGTGCTACACCCTTCAGAGGGTGGTGGGTGGGCACCAAGGGCAGAGTGCTGCACCCTTCAGAGGGCAGTGGGTGGGCACCAAGGGCAGAGTGCTGCACCCTTCAGAGGGCGGTGGGTGGGCACCTCTCACAGCTCTGCAGGCACTGCAGGCCAAGCACAGGGTCTCCTTCTAGGAGTTCCTCACTGACATGAGCAAATAATATCTTTGTATTTTAGCCTCAACGAGGCTAACATTTCATGGATTAAAACAGATACAGATCTCAAGGAGGAACCAGCCAAGTTATTAAGAAGAGCTCAAGGGTACTTTTTAACAACTGTGTGGTACTAAATACTCAACAATGAGTTTTATGCATATTGCTTTTAACGAAAGGTCTCAAGGCTTGGGAAGAAACATAATTGGAATGATTTTTATTTTTTTTTCACATTTAATGCATCATAACTGGAGAACTGAATTTGTATGGTAATTTGAACAGTACGGTATTAAGAAAAACAAGAGGAAGAAATCAATCTCACCAGTAAAAACTAAAAATAATAAATTCTCAGACCTTACTTCACTAGTTTTAAATGATTTGAAAAATAAATTAAAACAGCAGAGGGGAAAAAAAATCATCAGCATTCAGTATTCAAACCCACCTCACCTGCTTGGCAATTCATGTTTTAATCTGGCAGGTCGTCACAGTAGCTAATGGAATTTTAACACTATTTCTCTTTCTGCTTGAAAACTGAAAGCACTTTTGTGTTTTATTCTTGAGCTACACAACTTTAAATAATCAGTCTTTCTTGTAGCTTACCCACCTGTTAGAAAGGTGTCTTCTCCAGCAGAGTTAGTTGAAGATCAACTTTTTATTACCTCCTGTCCTTCTCCCTGAGTGGGAGCCCACAGTAATTATATTTATTTGATTTATCACTGGGAAAGCGAGGCACAGAGATATGAAGTGATATTGCTGGGATGACAAAGAGAGAATTTTGCAATGGTAACTGGATTGTGACCACCATCTTTTGCCTTTTAATCCTGCACCAGCCAGTGGCAGATATTTTAGTGTGCCCTGTAAGACAGGGGTGTGTCTGTGTGTACAGAGGGAGCTCAAAAACCAGCAGTACTTGTAGCCAGACATATCCATAACACAGTACCTGAAGCATCTGGTTAAAAGCTTCTTCAGGTTTTATTCCCAGAAAATTAACACCTTCTTCTGTCCATTTCCCTCTTCAAATTCTGAAATGGGTGTAATTTTCTCTAACTTGTGGTGGCACAGAGACAATCTCTCTGTCACCTGGCCCCTGTGCAGACATCCTTCAGACAGCTTCTCTTTGAATCAAACCTTTCTCTGTCTTAATCATGTCTGCTGTTCCTGGCTGTAGAAATGCATGAAAATGGTAAAAATCCCCAATCTTGGCACTCAAGGCAGTCAAGTAGCAGGCTTTAAAGGGTCACCAGAAAGAGAAGTTATTATCTCTGTGGCTGAATCCTGTACTGTATACTGGATATTTGTGGTATTTCAGGGATCCTGAGGTGCACCTTTTAAGGGAATGACTCCCTTAACATCAGTCATGAAAATGGTGTGATTCAGAAACGCTCTGGAACTGGAATAAAAAGCACTTGGTAAAAAAAGCATTTATATAATTCCCAATTTTTATGTCACCGAAGTGTTTACGTTGTCAAGATGTTTTCAGCTCTGACAGAAACATCGAAATGCACAGTCCAAATGTGCCTGCAGAGTCAGAGTGAACAAGGGGGTTTGTACTCTGGAAGGAAACTCCATTTATCAGCAACATCCTCCTGCTGATTATCCCCAGGCCACTCTCTCAAACCCCTCAGTTGCTAAGCTCTCAGGGAGGTCCAAAATCCTGACCACGTTTGGTTCCTGACGTGCACGTGCTCAGATGTGCCCCTTGGTTTGGACCTCCTGGTGCTCAGAGGTGGCAGAAAACCTCCCTCCAACACACCCAGCCTGTGTGTGGTGCTCAGGGTGAGAGGATCATCAGAGCTGAAACCAGGAGAGGTTTTTTCTCCAGTCATGACAGACCTGAGAGTGCCTCCCACAGCTGCTGGGCATTTCCTCCTGCTCCATCTCCCACTGTGTGGAGGGGAAGCAGCACCAGCCCCAAGCCATGGCCTTCAGCTTCTCCTCTGCCCATGCCACACAACATTTTAATTCCTTAAAGCCTTTTAAACCTAAGTGATTCATCCCTTATGCAAAATTCATCGGGGCCCATGTAGGAATGATTATCCATCTGAGATTCCTTTCCTCAGCCACTGTTCATTAACAGGCATAACTCTCTTCAGAATTGCCCAGAGGAAAAGAGCACAGAAAACTTCAGGACACTTCAGCAAAGTTGGTTCAGGTTCAGTCTTTGAGCATGGAGAGGAGTGAAAAGACACAGAAATGGGTGTGTTACATGTAATGAACATTATTTTACATTTGCATAGCAAAGAAATGCCCCAAATGATTAATTCTCTTCTGTGGTAATTCAGAAGTGGCCCCTTTTAGCTTTCATCAGACTAGAAAAAGAAAAAAAAGAAACTTTTATGAAGGCAAGGAAGGAAATAAGGAATAAAACACTGCCAGTGAGATGTGACTCAGTCTTCCAAGACAATTTGTGGCACAACAGGGCCGTGGATCATGACTGGGGTTTCCAAGGGCAGGGATGAACCTGCAGTATATTATAAAAGTATTTAACAAATCCTGGCTACCCAGGGCCTGATTTACCACATTTTCCTGGGCCATTGCAGCGTTACTCTACTGGAATCAATAATGCTGCAACTTGGTAGGACCTGAATAATGAAGAGGTGGATCAAGTGCTTTACTGTCAATTTAATTATTCATACAAACGAGGCATTTGGCAAGAGAGGGGATTTCTATTGCTTCATAAAGACAAATTATGAGGGAATAAACAGGAACATGGAGCCAACATTGCTGGACTGAATAAAATGTTGGCATCAGTCCTTAAAGTTTACCTTGCAATGTGCAATGTCATAATTAAATGGAGAAAAGGAGGCCAAGCTATTCTTTATGGCCCATGAGTAACAAAGGGATCTGAAAAGAGGCTGAATTTCCACACAACAAGGCTATCTAAATCCAATTAATTCCACAAGTGCCAACCACCAGTGAACACAATGGAAGGATTTAAATGAATTTTTGGGTGTTTAAATGCTCTTTTCAATCACATGTAATTTCTTTTCTTTTTCTCCAAATAACCAAAAAATTGTTTTATTTATTGTCAGCTTTCACATGGCACAAATATAAAGAACCTGGGAAAGGCCAGGCCTATACATTGGCTGAGGCCTGAAGCAGAATTAAGAGCTTGCAGACAACAGGCTTTCTACTCAATCAATAAAAGAAACAGCATCAAATAATTTTGTGGTGAAATTGCACCCAGGGAAGATTCAGCACTGGTCTGATTTCTAAGCCAATGAATGAGGACAGTGCAGACTTTTAAAATTAATTTATTTTCCTTACTTTTTTCTTCCCTTTTTTCCAGCACATTCATATTTCCTTAAATAATTATTTTGATTTACACTTTTGCTTTCCCCCTGACTTTAAAAGCCTGAAATGCATCTTGTGTTAGAGATGCCAGGCAAAGCAATTATATTTAAGCATTACAAAAAGCCTGTTTGGGGAGGGAGGGGGATTGACAGCAGTGCCTTTATTAAATTACAAACTGCTCCCTGCAGACTGATTGGGAGGCTGGAAGCATTTCCCAGTGAGATCTCCCATTGTATCCACACATCCTCATTCTGGAATATCTCCACATGCACACATGGATATAACCAGATAATTCAGATCTTTTTGGCTCTTCTGACAGAGAAATATTGTCAGGTAAGTATGGCATGATCAACCCAAAGATGCTACACCAACCTAAGAGAGCCCAAGCCACCCTCAGCTGCCTCAGCACAAATACAGCCCCACAAGGGCACACCAGCAGCCCCCATGCACATTGTCTATCAAGAATCTTGGGGAAAAAAGAACAGGAAAAGCATCCCCATTATGGTAAAACCTCTCCCTGCTGCCCAGAAATAGGTAGGTTACTGACTTTCTGTGCCAGATCCTCCTGGGGAACTTTTGCTGCATAAACTTCTGTTCTTTTCTAAATACTTTACACTTTTGGCCACTGCCAGAGCATGTGCCCATACATTGTTCAGTTTTCTTATGTGCTCTGTGGGAAAACAGGAAAATTATCTCTGTATTGGGTATGTATCTGTTCTTTATACAGGGTCCTGGCATAACTGCAGAGAACAGGACAGATGGAATCCCAGGTCAGCAAGGTGAATGCCAGCAGCTTTCCCATCCCCTACAGCATCAATGCTCATCAATCCCTGAATAAAAGTCCTGGGAATGCTTCCATTACTGAACTCTGTAGGGAAAACCTGCTCACTTCAAAGGATAGCTCTGCTGGGGTCTCCTGTGAGTGTCACAGGGACATGATTTGAGCTGCACCATCAGAGCCACGAGGCTTCCAGCCAGCTGGGCAAGCCCCTCCTTGTGCTGCTTCCTCAGCAGCAGCACTTTGTCCTTGTTGTACAAGGTGAGAGGGGAAGGACCAAACCAAATCACAGGAGAATGGCAAAACTGGCAAAGGAGGGGAAAAAACAAGGAGAGAGAGGAATGTCACCCATGCCAGCAAATCAGTGAAGCATATGGAAACTGCATTTAAGGCACAAAGGGTGTGCAAGGAGTTGATATAACCAGATGGCTAAAGAGCAAGGAGAGAGCAATTCCAAATTGTAAGGGAAACAGGGAACAGAGAGAAAAAAATAAGGATTATGAACTTCATATTGTAAATGGCAAGGAGAATTTAACAGGAAATCGACAGCAGTAGTTATGAAAATTACCCCAAAAAAGGTGAAAAAACACATCAGCAGATGTTGGAGCTGAGCCAGGAATTTGCCTTTCCCACGTGGGGAGAGATATCAGTGCTGAGCAGGGTCTCCCACTGATGTGGCAGCCGAGTCCAGGAGAGCAGAAGCAGAGCCTGGCCAGGCCAGAAGGACAGCTTTGGGGTGAGGAACATGTCTGAGTCCTTCAGGGCTGGGCTCAGGGTCTGGCTTCCTCAAACACCAAATTATTTTTCAGTTTTGTGCCTTCATCTCCCACTAATAAAATTCAGAGAGACCCATTTCTATCCGTTCTCTGTCTCTGACAGATATCTGTGTGATTCTAGCCAGCAATGAGGTCCTGCACTAGCTACAGACACAGCTGCAGATCCCCATAAAGCGACCATTAGAGTACCCAGTGTTGGAATGGAATCCTTAAAATACATGTATTTCTTGATAAATACGTGCAGCACTTAAATCACTCAATTGCACCCAGCATTTCCTCATAGCTTTGGATTTATTCACCTTCCTGCCAGCTAAGTTTCAGAAAAATAACCTTTAACAACACCACGCAAGGGCTTCACAAGGTAAGCAGGAAATGCTAATTGGTTTCATCCTTTTGTGCAACAATCCATCCAAAGTTAATTAGAACAGGTTTGCTTTTTCCTCACAGAAATAATCCATAGGAAAGACTGATGGGCAGAGCAAGCTGCATCCTGCACAAAGGTGGTAGGATTTAAGTGATTCCGAGCTGTGCTCCCAGAACTCCGTAGCCTTCAGGCATCTATCTGGTCTTTCTCTGTGGATGGCATAATTAAGGCTTGAGTGAAAACCCCAGTGGTGAAGGCTGATAAGAAGTTAATCTTCTGGGCACCACGTGGGCCAAGAGAGATGTGCCCCAAAAGTCCAATTAGCAAAGGTTTCCCACCCCAGGCTGTGCCATGGCCTTACTCAGTCCTGATAAAGAGCTGAGGAGCAGCAGCTCAGGGGTTCACAAGCCCCTCACACACCACAAGGGTGTGAGGGCACTTTGTCCCCATCTCACCTCTCCTGGTGACCTTCACATGCCCACATAAATCCCACAGATTCACACATGTATCTGGGAACAGGATTCACCTCAGAGCCTTCAGCCATGCTGGGTACAGACACAAGCTGAGGTTTCCTCACTGCCTGGGGAGCCCCACAGAGAATATTTGTCAATAGAACCTGACCCCAGGTTTCCTGGACCCTCTGACCGAGGCCAAGCAAGCAGAATTTGTGTGAAATCTGTGTCATCCCAATCGCAGAACCCAAAGGCATTACAGCAAGCTCAGCCCCCTGCAGCTCTGCCTGAGCAAAGAGAGAAAACGATAAGGTTTGATTTCCCATCATCTGTTAAGAGTAAAGCAAAAAAGTTCTTGGCTGTTGGAAAAGCACTGCAGATCTGGAAAAGAGAGTGCTCAGCACCCGTGCTTTACAAGCCAGAGGTGCTTTTGTTTACGGGAGGGAAGCACCTCCCTAATAGCCAAAGGAATGCTGAGGCACAGCACCCTACAAACTCCCCTTTCCAACCAGGGATATTAAAGAGCAAATCCCAGTTTCAAGAGGGGTGCAGGACATGGAAACTGCTGCCGAGGTTTCTCCAGACCAAGCGACTGTAGCATGCCTGTGATGGAAGGAGTTAACAGACACTGAAATTGTTTTATTAAGTAGATTTGCCAGAATTTACTGATTATTAAACCTCATTAGCCGGGGACTTGTACTCCGTGTTCTTCCCCAGTTGCTGCCTGCTGCCTGCTGGATACACGGAGGGATGCTGGGGAGATTATTTCTAAGCCCTTCCCCCTTCCCTCTCCCCTCCTCTTCCAGGACCACATTGGCAGTCCCGGGGGAAAGAGAGGACAGACAGGGAGAGGGCAGGATCCACCAGCTCTCCCTCAGCATCCTTCAGCAGGAAGCCCCAGGAGCCCAGGAGAGGAGCTGCCCCTCCGGAGCTGCACCCTCAGCACAACATATGTTACATGAACACGCACGGCTGCTTTCCCCTTCCAGGAAAGAAGGAGAGAAGGAGGAAGAGGAAAGAGACAGCCAGCTCCAGAGTGCTCCAGCGATTTTCCATGTAATCGATGCTGGACAAGCCCCCCGGGAGCTCCTGCCGGCCCCCGCTCCGGGTGCGGCATGTGAGCATCCCCTGCGGGGCAGCCTCGCTGCCGGGCTCGGCTGGTAAGTGACTTCGGGCGACTTTCCCTGCCCGCACATCGCTGACCTGGGGTAGGAAGTGCTTTTTAATCTCTAGAGATTACGGATAAAACCAGGGGTTTGTCCCTGAAAGGAGGCGGGGAGTGCTTCAATTGCTGAGAAAACACTTTCTGCCGGCTTAACAAAGTTTTCTCCGCGGTGGGCAAAGGTTCCCCTCCAACTTCTCAGCAATTTGCGGTGGCTCGAGGTCGGGTTGATAACAATAACCATCATTTAGACAGCACTTTCCCACTTAAGGCATTGTGTAAACCTCTCCCAGCTAATCCCTACAATCCCCCCGAGAGGCAGAACGGGCGTGCAGCGAGAGGCGGAGGAACCACGATGTGAGCAGTCCCGTTAAAGCAATTAGGAACTTTGCATCCAGCTGATGGCAGGTAATTGACCACTCCATCTCTAATAACTATTAAGCAGCTTAGTTGAGTTAGCGCGTGGTTAAGGGTTTATAGAAATAAGAAAGCGAAGCGACAACGACCGGAAAATAGCGATCTAACGATGCCCCAGACCTGCCCGGGAAGAGCCCGAGGTTGTTCCCGGTTGGATTTGCAGGCATCCGAGCCTCGGGGATAATTATGAATGAGGCTGTAGCTCTGCTCCGTGCCTGTGTTGCCAGACAACCAATGAGGCTGCAAAGCAAAGCTCATTCACAGACTGCAGGTTTCGGGAAGAAGCACAGAGGTGACTTGTACTTACAAAACAGGCACTCATTAATGTTGTGGTTGAGGAAAGTGGCGTGAAACAGCTCTTCTCTTGCAGTAACTTCTGCTATGTTTTCTCCTCCTCCCTGTATCTTCTGGCTGACAGATCCCCCTGCTCTGATGCCGCTCTGGATGTCCCGGTGAGAACTCTTAGAGATGCCTATTCTCTCCAGAGGCAGTGACCAAGACTATAGTAACATTAGCTACAACTCCTGCAATTCCTTGAGCCACCTCCTTCCCATCTGCGTGGAAACCCCTTCTGTCAAGGGCGTCCACTACCAGAGAGCCAGGAGGATTTACCACCCCGACCAAGTGTCTGCAGTCGATCTAAAGACAGAGATCATGATCAATGTTGGAGGCATCAAGTACCTGCTGCCTTGGAGTACTTTAGATGAGTTTCCCCTGACCAGACTGAGCAAACTAAAGCTTTGCAGCAGCTATGAAGAAATCATCCAGCTGTGTGACGATTACGATGAAGACACCCACGAGTTCTTCTTTGACAGGAACCCCAACGCTTTTGGGATGATTGTCAGCTTCCTAGCAGCAGGGAAGCTGATGCTCTTGAGAGACATGTGTGCCTTGTCTTTCCAGGAGGAGCTGAGGTACTGGGGCATTGAGGAATCCAACCTGGAGAACTGCTGCTTCCGGAAACTGTTCCAGAAACTGCAGGAGCTGGCCGAGATGCGCAAGGAAGAGGAGCTCCGGAGGAGCAAGGAAGTTTCCTGTGTCTTGGATGAGAAAACCAGATTTGGACAGTTCATGAACAGACTCAGAGATATGGTGGAAAATCCCCAGTCAGGACTGCCAGGCAAAGTCTTTGCTTGTCTCTCCATCCTCTTTGTGGCCACCACAGCTGTAAGCCTTTGTGTGAGCACAATGCCAGACTTAAGAGCTGAAGAAGACAGGGTAAGTCAGTCTTTTTTAACTGGTCTAACCACAGAATTAATGAAATTAATGAAACAGTCTGTGACAGAAAACGCAGCAATGGCCCAAACTAGTTCTATCATTTCCAAAGTGATATCATGTTAAGAATAACGGGAACAAATATTGTACTGATCTTTAGCTAAAATCCAAAAAAGCCTTTGGACAGAGCAGATATTTCAGCTCTCCAGTACAGGACTGCTTTTCCTTCTTGAGAAGCAGCTGCCAGTGTAAGATTAAGTTGTTAGTATTGATACTCTCAAACTGACATTGTGGAGTTTCCAAGATGCTTCACTCTCGAGTTACAAGCACTCTCTCCTTTGGACACATCAGCTACCGAAATACTTTTCTCTGACATCTTTACTTTTAAAACAGCTGGGTACATTCCCTTGTGATTAAACATTCAGATACTAAAAGAGGAAGAAAAATTAATTAATTTTTATATGTTACATTTCAGAAGTTGCATAAAGGTTGAAGGACAAGAGGCAGATACAGTATTTTTGCACATGCTGATACTTAAAAGCTGTGCCTCCAAAAATCACAATTCCATGCTAAGAAAATCCTGTGTTTGCCCCACATATATGTACATATTGTAGGAACAATACCAAACACTATCTGAACTGCTAACTGCATTTAAACCCTTCTCAAAGAACTCAACCACATTAACTCAGGGCAAATAAATCAAGCCTGTATCACACATGAAGGATCTTCTCTATAACATTGCTGTAAATATTTCAGCATTTAAAAGATTTATTTTTGTAATAAGAAACCAGAGGAAAGTAAGAATCCAAAGTTATTTCAGATGTGGCAACATCCAAATTCATCAAATAACCTTGACTAATTTCTATCATGAATCCTGCACTTCATTTGCAAATCGTCCTTCCAAAAGTGCTGGGGAAATCTGTGTGAAATAAACTCCCTGCCCCAACCCCTGCTGTAAGACAAGACACTCCTCAGAGTGTCATATATTGATGAACAAGTCATTTTTACATTTATAGCACAGCCCAGCGTGCACAACACAAAAACCTGTTCCTAATTTACTGCTCAAGCCATCGATCGAAGCAGCCTTGTCATGGTTAAAACGTGTCCTGATATTTGATGTCTTTGAGTAAAACTGAGGACTGCACAGAAGGCTGAAACCTAAGATCATTCCCTGTTCCATTTTAACCCCTTGGATGCTAACTTCCTTTTGCTCAGGAAGCTCTAACCTTTCAGGGATAAGCCTGGTGCTCTTGCAGCCTTCCTCAGCTATTACTTTTTGGCTGAAAAATAAGAAAAACTACATTCCCAGGAGAAGCTGTTAACACTGTTCCAATGCTTCTTCCAAGGGTGTACTTTAAATATAGAACATCCTTCTTCCAGCTCGATGTACAAACATTACAAACTCTGTTCCAGCAAGTGCTTCCTACTAACTTCCTACCAGCTTCTTATCTACATTTCCCAACCACTGCAGAAAAAGCTTTGATAAATAAGACCCATGCACATGAGCAGAGCTCAGCTAGATGTAAGAGGTTGTGTGTTTTAAAAATAATTAACTAAGTTAGAAAGAAAAGCATGCTGAGGGTTATAAATGTGTCTGGGAGCTGCAGTGAAGCTGCTGCTCCTGGATTTCCTATAAAACACTGATGACATTACCTCTTAAGAGATTTGCATATATACCACTACTTTAAAAACAAGCAAACTGCATCAAAACAATCTCAAAAGATGGATTGTTTCAAGTGCAGGGGAGAGGATGAAGGATGAACTTGAGGAAAGGACCACATTTGTCCAAATATTTGGAAACATTCCATAGCTTACACTTTCAGCACCAGCCTAATGCACTTTGTCATCCTACCCCAGGAGCACAGAGTATTAAAAGTCCTATTCTTTGAATTATGTGATGTTCTGCCAGAGGAAACAGAGGGGAATATATGAGAAAAAAGACTCATGCCTTGTGGAAAAGCAGAGAATCTGAACTACTAAAGAGTGGTTTCTGCATCCCTAGATTCCCATCCCTAAATTCTTAGCCTGCAACAACTGAGATTTTCTTACTGGGATCTCAAAAGAGCATTTTAACTAGAGCTGGACAGATAACTCCATGAAGTTAATTGACTAAAATTAGGACTTTTTGGCTGCAGCTGAGTCATACTTAGCAAATTGCAACTTTCTGTTGATTTGTAACTCAGAGCTGTTCACTGACCTCAGAAAGGGACTGCAAGGTGGGGCCACATTTACCAGGAACCTGAGACAGGCATGCAGGACCCCAAATTTTTGCTTTTTGGGCTGAACACAAAGATGATTTGATATCTGTTTGCTCAGTGACAAAAAACAGTCAAATTCCTTCACAGAGTTTCTGAACAAACTGAAATTCCACACCTGAATTCAAAAATGCCCTGCCCTGAGGTTTATCCAATTCTGAGTTAAAGCTTAGCAAAGCCTTCTGTGGTAAATGTCCTTAAAAGTACTGCAAGGATCCATTTTCCAATGTCACCAACACTGGAAATTGAATTTATCCATATTATCCATACTGAAAAACAGACAAAAAAGGCTTTACCTCTGCTGCACATGTACCACTCTAGGGTCCCTCGTTGTCACAGCCTCATTAAGAGAGTGGAAACTGGCTGGACTCCAGCTCAGGAAGGATCAGAGGAAAAAAAATAAAGAAAGGAAAAAAAAATAGGAAAAATAATGCAAGGTGCCTTCCACTTCACTCCCTTGGCTCAGAGGCTGCTGCTCCCACCCTGCAGGCACAGCAGATCCCTTTCCTTTCAGCAGCTGCTAGCCCAGGTCTGCTCAGAGGGAGCAAAGCTGCCCGGGCAGGCAGAAGAGCAAGCAGGAATCCTCACTCTGCGAGGGAACGTGAAAACCCCGGTGTGCCTCCGGGAGAGGGGTGGCAGAGAGCCAAGGGAGAGCATCCGCATCAGGGAAACCCTGGCAACCAGCGGGGAGGGAAGGAGCCATCGCCGGGGGCAGCCCAGGGGAGTGCAGGGGGAGCTTAAAGTCAGGAACGCAGCTGAAAGCGAAATTAAAGAGTTCTTGTACCTGGCACCATGAACACACTCCAGAATGTGTCAAATGCCACTTAGGAGCCTCCTCAGGGGAGGAAAACACAGAGATTTGGGCAAACAGTTCTGTAAGTTTATATCACACCACCCAGAGGGACCAGCCCCAGGCGAAGGGTGTGCCAAAAGTTCAGCTAAAATGCAGAGCAGCAAATAAACAGCTCTGGTGAGCTCCAGTTTAAGTCTGACCATGACATAAATGCACAAAAGGTTAAGGAAAGAGGAGTCATTAGTAACAAGGTTATGTTACTTAGGCCTAAAAAACAGAATTATCACATTCTCCAGGGGAAATATATCCTTGTCCATGGCATTTGCATCTGTTCTTTATGGAGATCAAATTGTCTTTGGGTAAAAAACAGATTTAATATCATCAGCATGTACTAATAGAGGCACATAGAGATAGAAAAAAAGGCATATTTGGAGGTGAGGAAATATGTTATTGATCTGACCAGGCAGCTTGAGAGAACTGCAAATCTGAACTGGAAACCAAGCACACAGGACAGCAAAGCTGAAGTGACAGAATTGACCAGTATTACCCTCAAATGAAAGAATTCAGATCATCCCACTGGAGACAAAGGAGAAGTCCCATCAAAGTCCCCAAAAGTCCCAGTCCCACACAACAGTTACAATCAGGATCTAAGGGGGGGTCCCTGAAACAGTCACTGCTCAGCACATCCAACCCAAAGGAAGAAAACATCATTACACCAGAAAACTATGGAATAAAACCACTGAGAAGAGTCTGGAGAGGGAGAACACTTTGAGGTACTCTTGGGACCTTCCTTAGGACATTTCATTTAATGAGTCCCTAAAATTGGCATCCTCTGGAGAAATGACTCAGCAGAAAGACTACAGCAAGGTCTGTACTTCGGGAAGGCAGCAAATTAAGGTCAGGGGGAAGAAAACCCCCAGATATTTCTGTTCCCTGACCTTGTTACTACTAATTTTTGTATTTGCTCTTAACTGACCTTGAGAAGCTTGAAATTGCTTTAGGTATTTTATAGGACCTGATGAAACATGATCAACATGAGCTGCAACCACTGCTGTTTCATGTGAAGATTTTATCCTGAAACTCACAATACTAATATTTTTAAAGCTTCTTTTCCTGGGATCATTTGATCATGTGGAAACCAAATTCCTTTTAAAAGAGTAAGCTTTTAGTCTCTGGTTGCGCTCTAGAATCCAGAAAGCATGAACAGATGAGGAGAACCCAGTACTTTAAACATAGAAGCACTTTTAAATTATATGTTTTTGTTCTACACCATTATTCTGGAGGCCCTGATTAGTTTTTTCCATGCTTGATGTTGCTGAAGTTTTCTGTATGATACCAAAGAATATTTGGCTTGCACATTGGAGGAAACTGCCAAGAAGCAAGTTTTGTTTAAAACTGGAATAATTTTACTTTACAGGGCGAAAAACCCCAATTTATTTGCCTTACTGTGAAGAGAAAGAAAATGCAATGCTCATTTAAAGTGTAAGACTATAAAGGCATTTGTGTACATGCCTAGCTATAAATACACTGCTATATACATATGACTTGAAATTACTTAGAACAAAATAAAGCCTTGGCTTTATTGTATCTGCTCAAACACTTTATTCTGGTTTTTTATCAGGTCACTTTCTGCAGACAACCCCTCTCCTAAATTATCCAAGAATCCAGAGCAATTTTGATTCCTTCTGGTCATTTTGATCAGCAAGGAGTGTAGGAAAATGTGCTTCACTGGAGCACCAAAACCCTCCTGGTCTGGGTGTACTCAGCACAGCAGAATGCAGCTGATTTATGTGCTTCATGGACTGAATTAGTTAAATTAATAATGATTGAAGAAAGATTAAATAAGAAGCCATTAAACAACAGAAATCAGAATGTTCAAGCCTGGGACTTTGATATATGTTTATTTATAAATTTTTGGGATCTTTATGGGATCTGCCTTTTTTTAGAGGTCAGAAACACCAGGAGCTTTGACCTTGAAAATGCACCATTATATTAAAACCCTGATTTCAGAGTTCCACAAGATAAGTGACCATTTCCCAGGCACCCACACCCAGAACTGCACAACTCAGCACCGAGTCTGTTCTGTACAACACTGATAAAGTTCATATCACTTAAGCCCTGCTCTCCACAGCCACTGTGGCCGTGGTCACTGCTGACCAGCTGGGCCCCAGCCCACCCCCTCTGCCACACAAAACAAGTGTCTGCACAAACTCCTGACCCTCCAGGGAGGGAGAGGGTCCTGCCTGGCTTCCCAAAGCCATGGGGCAGTGCTCAGAAAGCACAGTTAGACATTATTAGTTTGCCTTATGCTCACCCCATTTGGCTGTGCCCCAGCAGCGCTCAGGCTCCGAGCCTTGCATGCCATCCTGGGGGGACACCCAGCTGTTCCAGCTGTTCCAGCTGTTCTGCCCTGGGCAGTGCACCAACAGCTGTGCCAGCACACGTGTCCCTCACTGGGAACAGGATTTCTTTCCCCCCTTGCTGCTTTTAGGGTTGTAATAGTTACAAAGGGGGTGAAGACTGTTCGCTCTCCTTACCTGACTCACCTCAAAGCACAGATGAGTGTTTAATAAATGCTCTTTTTGGGAAGATGGGTGTTCCCTTTCATGGAGCCATTCCATCTCTGCAAAACTCTGTTTGAAACGAATTCATCCTCCAAGTTCCTTCCCACAGTGTCAGCACCTCCTCTGAGCACCAGTGCTTTCCCTAAGAACAGATTCAGCCATACTGGGGACCCTCTGTACTCCCTGTACTACACAGTTACCATAAGAAGGAATTTCTGCCCCAAAGAATTTACTGTACAATGAGAAAAGAAACAAAGAAAGAGTAATAGGCAAAATACTTTGACCAGCAGCAAAACTGTCAGTTGAAGGTTATCCTCCCAAGTCCCCAACTAACTCCTTGTCATTTTGGTTATACTGCTCTTCACAGTTACCCAATTTGGTCTGCTAGATTCCTTACCAGAAAAACAAGAAAAAGTTTATTCTTCCTCACTTTTCCCCTTTATTCTTTCTCACTTTTCCCCTAACACCAACACTGGAGTCACCAACTGCTTTAAATCAAATTCAGATTCTTCAGATTGACTCTCACAGTGTTTGCAGACTAGGCACCCAAGTCTAAAAGTTAATTGAAACATTTTATTTTAGGTGCACTTCTGCCCCAGAGGGGATAATTATTTGTTGGACACAGAGCAATAATTTCTTTCTGTGTTCTTTCTAATGTCCACATTAATACAATATCAGCATTAGCTCAGTTTCCTCAAATGTTGTAGCTGTAGTAATTGTTTTCCTAAGGCCAGGGTTCTCTCCCATCAAGTAGAGCAAGTGGGAACTCACTGTGTTCTCAGAATATGCAGCACTGCTTTAACAAGCTCATCATTCCCTAAATCAGGTTAGAGTCTCTTTCTCAGCAGCCTGTAACCTCCTGATTTTATTGCATCAACCTGAAACCATAAATCCAGGTGCTGATGTGATCCATAACACAGGGTTTTCAGGCTCTCCCTAGCCATCTTTCGATTCAGCAGAGCGTGCTTTAATTATTCAAATCGCGGCGTCAATGCGGCCGCAGTGATTCAGCAGAACCTGCAGCACTGCAGCTGCATCCTGCAGCTCAGGTGTGCAGGGAACACACACTGGCACCACATTTCCTAACCAAGCCATTGCTCCACAGCCAAAAGGCATTTCTCCCCTGTGTCTGTTCACTTCCTGCTGCCAATGGGATAAGAACAGCCTGGAGCCCAGCTGGGAACATCAGTTCCCGACACCGAGGTCTTGCTCTGCTTCTGCTCCTGCCTAACCCCTCTCTAGACTCACAGCCCACCCATATTCCCACTGCCTTGGATCTGTGGGCAGGCAAGAGCATGAACCAAAGCTTGTTTTCCCACTATCCCATCAGTTCATACTTTCCCCACAGAGGGAATTGCTCAGGGAGAAGTTCTAGACCAGGATGCACTGCCCAGATTTAACTGTGAGAAGTGCAAAAGGCTGGAACGCAGCCCCTGACCCAGGAAATGGCAACCTTGGGCTTAGAGGGGGAAATTCCTGCCAGTTTCACTTCTAAATCCTGCACCTAGAGGGCTAACTGGTTTTGGCCAAAGGGCCAGGCTGCAGGAAGAGCAGTCATGATGGGATAAGTGCTGGGCAGTGCGAGCTGGCAGAAGGGAGGCCGGGAGCCACACTGCAGGCTGCTCCCATCTGCTGCCACGCCAGTGGACACTGGCCTCTGTCCACAAAGCAGTGTGTGCATCACAGGAAGGATGTGAGCAGCAACTTGACCGTGCCAAACAAAACCTGGGCCTGCCAGGACAAATTCAGCAGATGTGAACCGTGACCTTGCACCAGCCACGGAGCCAGGCATGATTCTGGTGTGACCAGTGACGTTCTGGCAGTGTCCTTCCACTGCAGAGGGGTAAGGAGCTGCAGGTCCTGTGTTCAGGGAAACTCCTTCAGGGCTCCAATAGAATGGAACATATGCTCTGTGGACTCCTTCCCTGCCTGCTTCTGGCTCCATCCGGTGTGGGTGACTGAGCAGCAGGACTGCCCTTCCTCAGAGCAATCACTGCTGCACCTCGGGGACTCCTTCCCTGCCTGCTTCTGGCTCCATCAGGTGTGGTGACTGAGCAGCAGGACTGCCCTTCCTCGGAGCAATCACTGCTGCACCTCGGGCAGAGCTGGCTGGGAACAGGGCTCGGACCCTTTCAGTCCACTGCTCCTTTGTTTTATGATGATGAGCCAGCTGGTTCCCATAAACATGCCCTGGGAATGACAGTGTTTGCACACAGTGCTTCAGTCATGACTTCTAGCTGGGTTCAAGGACTTTTATCAGCCTGGTTCATAGATAACACGAGATGCCCTTCTCACAAGCACGCCGTGTGAGCAGCATGTGTGCCTTGTGCTGAGGTACACACAGATTTCCACTCCAAAGCTCTGGAAATACGGCATGACTGTGAAATAATCCAGATACTGATCAAGCTGGGCTTATTAGCAAAGTGCTCTACAAGCACTGGAGGAACTTTTGCTATTTAATTTGGGAATAGATCATTTGACACAAGAAACACTTGTGTCACACTGACACCATCCTGAGCAGCGTTCACTGGCAAGCACAGGAAGGAGATCATGGGAAGTGCTGGAGTTTTGATTGTTTCACATCTCAGGCTCCACCCCATTTATAGACAGTGGGAAATCCCAAATTACACACCACAGAAAACAGGCTCAGATTGCTGCCAAAAACCTTCCACTCAGAGTCAATCACACCATGGGCAGAAAGTTGGTACAGATCCAATTTTATCCTCATACAGCTGCAGCACTGCACTCCCAACACAATGGGAATAACTGGATTTCTTTCCTTGTACTTCAGATTAAGAGGGAATAAAGGGCAAATATCCACCACAAAAAGTATTGGGGTAAATCTTGGGCAGTAGGAAGTTAATTGGTGGATCAGGTAATGATTCAGAACAAGTTTTTGACTGTAAAGTGCCTTAAGAAATGTGGGACCTAAATGATCAGCACAAGCAGACCCTGAAGGCACCAGAGTGGCTCCTTGGTAGTGTCATTTATTCAATAATAATAAAGTTTTTTCTTGTCTAGAACACCTAAAAAAAGTGAGCAGCATTTGGAAACCAGCCTGGATAGATGAGAGATACGTTCTGCAGGGGAAATTCTGATTCAGTCTCCCTGGGCATTACTAAAATTATTGATGCACGTAGATATTATGTTCAGTAGATGAGATTTACACCTGTTGTAAGTTAGGTTGGTGCTGCACAACTCTGGGATCTGATTTTGCTTATAATCCTAGATGTCATTACACTTTAATTAATGTTTCCTGGCATATTAAGAGGCCAGATAATTTATCTCTTTTTATCTTGTGAGTGGCACGTATCTCAAGCACATTTAGCTGGAATTCACAATTAGTGAATTGATTTGTTTTGCTGCCCCATCCCTGGAAGTACCCAAGGCCAGGCTGAGCAGGGCTTGGAGCAACCTGGTCTTTAAGGTCCCTTCTATCCAGACCATTCTTGGATTCTGTGAGTGGGAAACAGAAGCCAGGAGAGCTGCCTTGGGCCTCTGTTTCCTCAGGCTGTTGAGGGAACTGGGCTAACTGGACTCAGTTCTTCTATTTTGTTATGAACCTATATTTTTTTCCCTATTTAAAGAGAAATTAACAGGAATATCCTAACATGAGCAATCCCACTGTAATGCCAGAAACTCCAGCACATAAGAGAACATGGAAAATAAGCCACACTCTGACACCCCAGAGGGGAATCACGAAAAGGGAGCTTGAATTGCTGGCTATCTCTGGGGGTAGAGGAGTTTAAAACAACTCCTCTGCTTCTTTGAGGTGGTCTATAAATTTAAGAAACCACTCAATATTTCAGGCATCAGGCTCAGTATATATCTTTTTACACACAAAATACTGTTTCATTCATTGCTGAGCCAAATGCTCATTTCACACAGAAGATCAATACCAGGCACTCATTTTATTACATTTATATCATAGGTTGTAGAATTTCTGCTGGAGGGAAGTTCCATAAATCCTGATAAATTCTTGCATTGTTGAAAAGTAAGTCTGCAGGATGAATAAAGTTACATACTCACTGCTGGGCCTGTCATAGCTGCTCTCCCATCAAAGTCAGTGACAGATAGAGTACTGCTTGAAGCTATGGTGGCTTAAACATGTCAGGGGGTTTTGTTCAAAAAGACTACCTCCTAAAAATAAAAATAAAAATAAAAATAAAAAATTAACAGAAATAGAAATAGAAATATGAATAGAAATAGAAATAGAAATAGAAATAGAAATAGAAATAGAAATAGA